>JAPQLA010000011.1:373551-384624 GCA_029822935.1 Naso vlamingii
CAGGAACATGAACACCTGTCTCCTCAGTGACTGAACATGCTTCAGTTTGGCGTCCCTGCAGCCCAGACTCACCGTCCGAAACCCGCTCGCAAACTTCCCGAAGCGCCACAGCTCATGCTCCAGCACCTCGTTGGGAATGAAAGGAGGGACTCCAGACACGGTGATACGGGTAGAGGGCACCGCCAGTGGGGAAACTTGAATAAACTCACCGTTAACAATCAGGCCGCTCTCTATCAGCTCGGTGACAAGACGCTGCTGCTTCAAAAACACGACCACCGCTTTGTTTATACGGGAGGCATGGGAGATATTATCGTGCTCCACCTGCTCCCCCAGCGCCAACAACACCTGCTCCACCCTGGAGTTCGGCTGCCGCACCACCCGGACCCCATGCCTCAGAGACGGGACTCGAGTCACACCAGGACCGACAGCCGTCAACATAGTACACTACAGGCCACACTGGAACTACACGGTGAACAGTGATACAGTACTGTTAATGAAAGTAAAAGAAAAGAAAAGAAAGTTAGGATAAGGTCCATAAAACCTCAGGTCACACTCACCACCCTCTCCACCACCACCAACTCCCAGCATGCAGAGACAGAGACAGAGAGACACAGAGAGAGAGAGAGAGAGACATAGAGAGACAGACAGAGAGAAAACCAGTATGAATGAGTGTTCAGGAAAACAGGATTAAATGTGGGGCTATTTCTTGGCTTTTACTCTCTATTCTTGCTTCTTCATCCAAACCAGTGGCTGCTGACACACACACACACACACAGTCAGGTAATAGGCAGCACCTGGTCCAGCAGTTCTCTGGTCTCAGCTGAACGGCCGCAGAGCTTCTAGCTGAGACCAGTTCAAACCAGTCACACTGCAGACAGCTGACCCACTCATGCTACATTTTACTTTATTGGACAAAATGCTTCGGAAACATCAGCAGGTTTTAATTTTGTGAGTTTCAATGATTTTTGTTATACTCCTAATTTAAGGACTTTTACTTTATAACAAATATAGTCAACATAACAGAAGATCCCCCTCTGCACGTTGTGCCAGTGGAGTAAAATGGTATATACGCTTTCCGTCTCCTAAGTGGGTGGAGTCACGTCTCCCATGGAGACAGTTAGGAACCACCATCCCTCCGTCTCGTCTGGAAGTGTTATAACTTTGTGTGAATGGATTAAAGCAGATGGATTTTGCGTTGTGTATTTGTTTGATGGAAGTTTGGTCACACTTTATTTATTAAAGCTTGCATCTGTAATGTATTATAAACATACCTATAATGTGCCTATGGTGCTGTATAATTACAGTTATAAGCAGGGTTAGGGTTAACCCTAACTCTAACCATAACCATAACCACTTAGAACACATTATAAGTGAGTTCATAATGCCTTTTAATGCCTTTTAAATTACAGAGACAGGCTTCATAGAGAGTGTTACCGGTAGTGCCCTCTCATGTAAATCACGCGGTCAGTGATTCTAAATAAAACCAAACTTCTTTTAATTTCCAAATACAGGACAATTCCATATTTTAAGGGACGGTTAGCAACCCCATCTCCATTCGAAGAGGTCTAAGACTGGGCCTGCGTTGTAGTCATCGCCAAAAAAACTGTAGTAAATGGAGACTAGGATACAAATGTAAAAAATCCATAATAAAACCACAAAATGCCTCCATACTGCTCATCTGTCCTGAAGCCTCAACACACCAAGTTGTTTTGGAAAGCATCACTGATGCCGTGTTCCTTACACAGCACACACAGCTACCCAGAAGTCTGGTGGCATCAGCTGACTTGCCCTCCTGTTGATCAGGTAGGCGAGCTCTCCTTGTCCTTCCTCCAGCTGCTGCATGAGCCTCAGACGGCGTGAGCACACGTGCACATGATGCACATCTCAGGTGCTACAGGCTACAGAGAACTGTGAGGCTAAAAACATGACAGACACATTTTTTAAAAACAACTTTAACTGTCAAGGCTTCAGGACACTTGGAGGCATTTAATGGTATTTTTATGTTTTTGTTTGTTTGTTTAAATCCTGGTCACCATCCACCTCAATTGTTTGGGAGATGACTTTTAATATTCCAGCAGTTTTGTGAACTAAAAAAACTTCACTCAGCCTTCCACTGATATGATGGTGAGTAGAAAATGACTGAATTTTCATCTTTGGGTGAACTTTCCCTTTAAATCACATTAAATGAGGAACAGCAAGAAGACACGTGGAGGAGAGGCTGTGGTGGAGCGGAGACAGCAGACTGTGTTGGCCAGAGTAAAACCACAGAGTGACGGTTGTTTAATGGAGTGTGCTGTCTGTGGTGAGCACGTGCATGGAAATGATGGGATGTAACCAGCCACACAGCAGAGAATGAGCCAGTGACTGGGAAGCATGTATGGAGAGCTGATGCTAATCAGTCAGTAGCTGTTAGCCGTGGAGCTCCTCACTGCTGACCGAGAGCTCTGCTGGCAGCTCAAGCAGGGTACGCACAACACTCGGTGCTGGTTCCAACCCAACCAGACTGAACTAAAATAATGCGTTCACTGAGGGATTCACGCTGGTTATCACACTGAATAAATGAGGAGATGTCAAGGTAGAGCTCACCGTCTGATTGGGTGGTGACGCTGGCGGTCTCTGAGGCGGTGCCTGGTCCGTAGCGGTTGATTGCTAAAACCCGAACTGTGTACTCTGTGAACTTATTGAGGCCGTCCATCTTGTAGTTCAGTCCGCTCACCTCCACGCTCTGAGCACAGACACAGACATCGGCATCATCGTCACGGTCAGTTCATGCACCACCTTCAGGACACTTGGCTGATTTCTCTCCACACGTTCACAGGATTATGGCCAGAAAAAAGCATTTGACTCTGTCACACGGAACCACAGGAAGGAGCAAGTTCATGCTGACTGACCTTTGTGGGTTTCAATGTGACTGGGTTCTCACTCTCAGAAAAAACTGTTTGATTTGGAATTTAGATTGTGTTCAAAGGATAATTAGTTATTTTATTATTTTTCATTTGTGTATGATGCAAAAGTAAATATGCTGGATTTAGCAAAACCTCTAATTTCATCCATAGTCCCCTGGCAGGTTACAATAATATCCAAATAAAACACAACATTATTTTACAGTGTACAAACATGCAGAACAAGGTAACTGTAAACATGATTGAAAGGTTCATCAAACTTTAAAAAAGTGGCTTTCTGACATGTGGAGGCACAGCAGAGGCGGAGCTGACCTGCTCCTTGCCGGACGGGCTCTCAGTCCACAGCAGTCTGTAGCCCAGCACGGGGCCGTTGGGCTGGCTGGGAGGCTCCCAGCTCACCTGGACGGAGGTGGGTGACAGAGCCTCAGCTTGGAGCGACTCCACCCTGCTGGGCACCTGGACTGTAGATTCAATACACTGTTCACACAGACTGAACGTACTGATGCTGCAAGTACTGCTACTGTTACCAGCACACCTTCTACTACTACTACCACTACCATCATTCCTGCAGAGACCAAGACTGGATCAAAGTTTTCATGAATTTCAAGATGTAGGTTTCTATAGAAACAATGACCTTTCTATATAATCACGTAAAAATTTCACAGTTCTGTATTTAAATAGTTTTACATATTCATGGTTTTAACATTGTTTAAATGTCTCATATAAAATATTTACAAATCATGGGAATGTACAAGATATCCAAAACAAAGAACACAGATTCCACAGAGTATAGGTATGTACATGTAATAAAGAATGTATATAATAAATAATGAGTGAAGGTGTGTGTGTGTGTGTGTGTGTCTTACGGTCGGGCTTGGTGGTGATCCTCAGGGGGGCGGAGCTCTCTCCTGGCCCCACCTCGTTGTAAGCGATGACTCTGAAGCTGTAGCTCTCCTCTGGCTTCAGGTTGGAGACAGTCAGCTCCAAAGACTCTGGCTCCGACACGTTCACTGACCGCTCTCTGACACAGAAAACACAATCAGTCAAACACTGAACTTTTCCAATTTAAATATGGCATACATAACTGTGTAGATTTTGTCAATTATTTAACTCATCGTGAACATCAGACAGTGTTTAAACGGCACTGCAGTAAACAAAGAACCCAGTTTTATTTTGTAACAGTGCAGATAATCGCAGCTGTAATCAGATGTAATCTGTGTAATCCTGCAGTGACTGCAGCTAATCCTTAGATTACAGCACCTCTGCAGCCCCTCAGTCCTCAACTAATCACCAAATCCACTGAGGAGACGGCTGCTCGTGTTTCTACTGCGCTGTCAAACACGCTCCGTTCATTGTAAAGAAAGCCGACGGTTCAAATATCTTTGGAAGGTTTTTTATAAATGTTGGACACATTTTTGATTCCTGCTGACAAAGACTAAATAAAAACTGACTGGGTTTTGGTTTGTAAGTGATCTTTAATTTACACAGAAAGGAGAAAGGAACAGTACAACTACTTTAAAAACTGCAGAAAAATGATGTTCCCACTAAATAAATCACTACAGCCAGAGTTTAAAATGAGCATCAAGCAATGATGAATTAATCACAGTCACTTCTGACAAGCAGACCGAACATGCATGTCTGCTCATTGTAAGAAGGCTTACATGAGTTATTCTTTAAGGAAATTATTCATCAATCTGAAACTGAGTTTAAGTGTTTTACCTCATTAAAATTCTTAATCCATTCAAATCCCACGAAAGTCCCACTAACACTTCAACACTAAACCCACCATTGATTAGACAGTGGAAACTGCTCACAGTGATCAACCACTTATATGGATCACAAAGCTTCAGACAGAGTCATTCCTCTGTATGTGGTCTCAATGCATCAGAAAGTCCTCTTGTTCATTTTTAATAAATGACAACATGTACCCCCTCTCGTCATGAGTTCAGTGCTGCATGTACACTGTTACCATGACAAGGAAAAGTCATTTTAACAATAATAAAGATTAATTATAATAATTTTATCCATCAAGCATGTTAAAAAAGCACAGCGGTGGATGACAAAGGACTTGAAACACCACAAGCTCTCAGTCTGGATCAAAAGCAGCAGAAAGAATTTGTTTTTAGGTGGAATTTAGAAACAGCTGAAGTTTGATTTCACAGCTAAAGGGCGAACACCCCCCCCACCCCACACCGGGCCACTCGTAAATAACCTGAAAGACCAACATTACCCTTCTCTCCAACTAACTCTTCAACCCTCTCCTAACTATTCGCTTTTTTCTATTTTTTTCCCCTTAAAAGAGAATTTAAAATACCTTAGGCTACTATATTACATCAATTGTTCAGCGCATTAATCTCCTTTCATTCAATAAACAAGTTACAACATTCATCAGACAAGTGGAAATAGAGGTACAAAGTATAAATAGTAGGGAAGCTCTAATCATTGTCAGCCGATTTTCAGTAAATGGATTTAAAAAGTCTTTAAAAAGGCTGATTATATAAGGGTCGACAGGATGACGGAAAAACAAAACCTGGAGATTTTTTGATTTATTTTTTTAAATAGAATCTGTCTCTCTCACCATCCTTGCCCTGTCTCTCTGTCTAACAGATGATACACAGAAGTTCCTCATTCAGGAAGAAGGTTGTGCTGACTCACATTGTGATGCGTTCAAGTGCCATACTTGGCAAAAGCAAATTTAACGTAAGTACTTCAGTGTAATCCTGTAAAATTCAGCAACAAACTTGAACAAAAAGGCGACAACTGTTTGAAGGAAAACTATGTTGTCGTCTTGAAGGTATATTTCCTTTTATTTAAAGGCAATTTTTTTAATACCGTCTTGACTTAAACTGGCTATTTTTTCATTTTTTTAAAATATGTGTCAATCCATAAAATGTCAGTCGCTTGTAAAAAAAAAAAAGAAGCATATTTTTTCAGTTGCATTTGAAATTGTAAATTGATTGAAAGTATTGAGGTAATGAGTAACAAGTATCATAGAGCATTCTCTGCCTCATCTTTGTAATTGGTATTAAGAAATCCCTAAGATATAACACATTATTATATATAATATGGTGAATTATGATGTAAACACTTACAAATGACTGCTGAGGTCAGTTTTTGAGACAGAAACATGCTTTTTGTATCAGCAGAACTCCCTGATCAGCTTTGATATCGATCAGCTGATGGGTATCGGCAGATACTGCTTCCTGTGATCAGCCTCAAAAATCCCGACTGGAGCATCCCCAACAGTGCCCGTGTCATTCCAGTTAGATCATACATCCGTCTCTGCACCAAAGTGTTAAACACACAAACTGAGCAACACATCAACCGTTATAATCATCATCGTCGTCGTCAGCAGCAGACAGACACAAAGGTTAAAGGAAACCCAAAAGGTGAGTCGAGTTCTCAGGGTTTATGGATCCATATTTTCCTCTGAGCTGCTGGGAAAAAGGCCGGAATGCTGGGCTGGATGTCGGGTTAACCAGCAGGTCGAGTGCTGTCACACAGCGTGCATTCTGTTTGCCCTTCAAAGGCCACAGTCAGAGGTCAGTCTGCTCAAAAACAAATAACACACACACACACACACACTCTCATTCTTCTCTGCTTACAGTTTACTCACGCCCTCTCATCTCTCTGGTGTTTCCTCCCATTTTCTCTCCACTGGAGGCACAGCCTCTCTCACCTCGTCCAGTTTTTATACAATATATACACAACCATCAACAAACGCATCTGCATGCATGAGTTCACTTTACTGTAAAAGTTAATGAATATGTAACAAGAAATTATGATGTTTGTCAAATTTAAAAATATCACTCATATTTACACCAACCTATTTGTGTCATGAGTGAATGACACAAAAATCTGAAAAAGTTCTTGTGAAACTGAGATTTTCACGTTCGTATCAGCTGTGTCAGTTATGGCAGATAAACGGATGTGTCAGTGGCCATCTTTCTACAAAACCCTGGATTGTGTTCAGTCACACTTTCTGGTGGGCTGTCATAGCAACATGTCTCAGTCAGTTTGGTGCAAAGTGAAATATCTCAACAACTATTAGACTGATTACCATGTAATCGTGTACAGACATCATAGAGCTCAGATGATGCACTGAGAGAGATAAAATGTTTCAACAACTACTGGATGGACTGCCATGATTTTCTGTCCCTGCAGGATGAATTTTGACTTTGGTGATTACATTAATTTCCTTCTGACATGGTCATTCCTATTTGTCGAGGGCTTATGAGGAATACATACAAAACAAATGACTGTATAATTATGGACTTTCGGTTTGGTACTATAAAAGTTAGCAAATCACCGCAATGATAAGCTAAGATGATGAACACAGTTAACATGACACCAGCATTGTCATATGCTTGCTAACATTAGCATTTTGTTTGGAGTGCTGCTATCAGAGAGCTGCAAGCACTGATGTTGAATCCTTGACGTGTTTTGCATTTTATACCAGCGTTTTGGAAATGCTTTGTGCATCATTTGAACATGGAAACTGCAGAATGTTTGGGGTTGGGAAAAGATTTTGGTAACAAAAGAAGGTAAATCGTAAAATCTCTTGCAAGTCTGTAAAACTCTGGTGTCCTAAGAAATCAGACACGGGGTGTGTTCCAAACTGCGTACTAACGTACGATGAGTACATCAAACATGTACGTAGACGGTAGCAGCTGCACAGTATGTGAGTTTTATGTGAGTCAAAAATATCTGGATGCATACTACATTTGCAAATATTTGCAAGAGTATACAGCGCTAGCTTACTGAACATACTCAACTGCCCCAAAATGCAGAAAATCCCAGAAAATACACCGTAAATCATTTCACCACTCCTCCACATCTTTATGTGGAGGAGGTAACGTTAATTTACATTTGTTACTACATAAATTATTTAAAGGTAGCGGATGAGTATGTAACCAATAGTCATGACATTTCACCTGACCTGTTTGTGCATACTTCAGTGTGAACGATCTGCCATAAATAGCATCCATTCGTCTAGTAGGCAGTATGCAGCATGTACATATTGACTAAGTAGTAGGCAGTACATTGGTATGTGGTTTTGAACACACTCTTGCCTCCTCCACACACTCCTCCACCATCCCAACCTTCTGCCTTGCCGTGTGTGACACACTGCTTCCTGCTCTGGCGTTCTAATTTGTGAGGACCAGATTACTGAATTATAGTCCTAATTCTAGAGACAGTGAGCAGCACACCGAGGAGAGATCAGCTCAGACCCACAGACAGACACGTCCGTGGTCTTTGTTCACTGAGATGAATCTCATCTATTGTGATCCAATCCACAGAGAGCGAAGCTTTGGAAAACCAACAGCTGGTCCACTTTTTATCATGTAGATATGCTGAAACTGTTCCCCACCACAGGCTGTGCAGCGCCTGTGTCATTTTGTTGACTGACATCATCTGTGTATAAGAACGTGTGTTACCTGCTGAGGTTTACACAGAGGTGGACAAAGTACACAACTTCATTACTGAGTCCAAGTACAGAAACGCCAGGTCAAATATTACTCCAGTACAAGTGAAAGTTGCTCCGTCAAATTATTACTTGAGTTAGTTATGCATTTAAGTACTTTTTGAAAAAATCGCAAAAAGGTATTTACACTTCAGATGAGTGCAGTAAAGAATACATGAGTCTACATCCTGTTCTGGAATGTTTATTTGAAGAACACTGTTACATTTTTAAACTCACATGCTACAGACTTCCAGATTTGCAGCTCCTAAATAATATGAGCAACCAAAAATACGTGATGACCAGGAGAAATGTCAGCCAGGCTTTGCACGCACAGAAGAGGTTCAAGTTTCTTAAAAATCAGCCATTTTCAGCAAGGTCTCTTGAACTGAGCAGCTGTGCACGGCTAAACCAACGGCCTGAGTGACCTTTGCTCTACGTTCAACCATGGAGACGTGCGAGGTGCAGGTACGGCAACACCACCTCGACAAACTACATACAGGACTACATGAACACAGTTCATTGTCTTTTGACTTCAAAGCAAAAGCATGGAGTGACGAGAACCTTCACAGACACGTGGTGGAGTCAAAAGTACGAAATTTGTCTTTTAAATTTAGTTAAGTAAAAGTAATAAGTTTCCCCCCAAAAAATACTAAAGTAGAGTACAGATACTCAAAAAATGTACTTAAATACAGTACTCAAGTAAATTTACTTTGTTACTGTCCACCCCTGGGTTTATTTGTTTTGTTTGTTTATTAACGTTCACTTCATCATGTGTTTCTATAATACATGTTGCTCTGAAAAAAGTTCCAAATGATTGAAAATTGCACAAATATTTGTTAATGCAAATTGGCCCATTGTAGTAACTGACTGGCAGAAAGACGGTGTTCGAGTACACCAAAAAATTACAACAATAAACAGTTTGACAGGCTAGCAAAGTCATGCAGTGACTGTGTGAGAAAAAAACCTCTAAGAAGAGAGTGAAAACTCATTTTCTGTCAACTTATTTCTGCTTTCCCTCTTTTTCCATTTTTTTCTCTTGATCTCTTTTCGTATTTCTCTATTTTAGAGTCAATATATTTCATGGAACTCATTACAACTGACAAAAATTTCATTCTCATTCCCGTCTCTTGCTATCTCTCGTTCTCCTGTAATCTTTCATTGTTTTCACTCTTATTCTTTTCTCTCCCTTCCTCCTCTCTCGTTTTCAGCAAGTTATTAGTGCTGGAAAAAAACCACCCCTCCATTTTTCTCCAAGTCATTACAGCTGACAAAACCTCTGCCTCTGTTCCTTTTGTAAGTCATTAGGACTGACAGAATCTCTCTGTCGTAACGTTTCATGATGAAACTTCAGTGGCTCTTTTGTCCAGCGTACCGTTCAGAGCCCTGAAGCACTGCAGGCCGCTTCGTCCCCGAGGTAACAAAGCTTAAAAGGCTGGATGTGAAAGCCTTCAGCTGGAGCCCCGCCTGTCAGAGGTTACCATTTAACATCAGCGGGGGACTCGCCAATATGTCACCCAGAGCTTTTTGTAGTAATCGTTCAGAGCTGCTGTGTGCAGCAGAGCTGTGATCAAAGGAGAGAAGTGCCGTCTTTGACGTCTTGTTAGTATACAACCCTGCACCACGACTCCTTTGTATTCTACGTCCTGTTATGCTTAATTTTGGTTCACATACTTTCAACTCTACAGCCATTTTAGCTAGCTCTGGATGTCTTCACTTTAATACAGACTAAAATATCTCAGCAACTTGTTTGTGGATCGTCCTGATGTTTTGCATGGACAGATTATCCCCAGAGTCAGAAGTGAATCTCAATCCACTGATTTTCCTCAAGCTCACCAAAAGGCTCATAGTCAAGGTTTTCAGTGAAATGTGTCAGTGTCTCAGTCGGGATGCATCGATGTTTCCACAGCATTTGACCAACAACAAATCAGAATCTCAACAACAGACAAATACTGTAATGACAGAAGCCAGACAGGAGAAAACGGCAAAATAACAGCAAAATAAAGCTGGGCAAGAGCGGGTGGGGCACAAGAGCCACTGTTACCGCAGAGCATGAAATTATCTGAGGGGCAAAAGGCCAAAATGATGAAGCACAGCGGCCATGGGTGTCGTTGCTGCTGTAAAATTCCTGATCTGGTGGGGTCACTCTTAGTTTCAGGTTCATTTTCCTCCTCTGCATTTCTCCTTCTCATTTAACTCTTGTGTGGTGTTGTAAATTATTATGGATATACTGATTTAAAAACGTAATTATGTGCTGGGAAGATTTGTGAACATTGGCTGAGTAACGTAAAGATGAACACCACACAAGGGTTAACGATATTTATCTATTCTAACTGGGGGATGCATTAAAGAGCAGGCAGCTTCAGGGCTCTGCTGACCGAGTCTTCGCCCACGGTATGTCCCAAACTGCACACGCCACACACACCGCGGTTCGTCCGTTCAAACTCTCCATACAGCGCACGCTGTGAAACAGCTAACATGTATGGAGAGACACAAGAAAACTTTTAAATTCAGACATTTCACAACAAATCCGTTGAGGCGGCAGCTTCCTGCAGGTCGTGTGCAGGTGAGGACATGCTGACTGTGATACAAACAATTTAAAGCTTCAGTAGGTAGGAATTATTAACAATCATTCAGTCATATTTGCTGGAACTGTCACTATATTCTGATAGTAGGACATTAAATGGGTAATTTAGGACCAAATCCAAC
>JAPQLA010000011.1:491413-504341 GCA_029822935.1 Naso vlamingii
CGGTGCCATATCTCACCTTAGGTAAAAATGAAACAAACTACATTCATATTACTCCATGTTTCATGTCCACTTTAAGATTGTATATTGTGGGAAGAGGATTCTTAAGTTTTGTTTGGAGTTGTTCCCGTGTTTTTTGAACTGAGCTTTGTTTATTGTTGTTTTGAACAAAGGTCAATTCCAGGAGGGAGTAAGTTTTCGGTTAACTCTGACTATTTTCTTGCTTTTGGGGTTTTGAACTGAACTGTGATTTGAACTAAATCTGGTACTGAATTGAATGAGTGACCTGAATTTGCACTGAATACTCTTGGTTATTGAAAAAACAAACTTTTACGTTGGCCCTTTGAATTGCTGAATTTCCTTTATCGGTATATATTGATTTTTCTGACTTTGTGCTTTAAAAATTAATGTTCTGGGTTTGTCTGAAAATTGCAGGCATTTGGTAGGGTATCGACTCACACTTACTGACTTTAAGGTTCACTTGAATACTTCAGACCCCAGTCTGAATGGCACCCTGGCAGAGGAGTCAACTGCCACAACACACACACACACACACACACACGTTTGTACAGCTATCTTTGTGGAGCCTTTACATTGACTTCCATTCATTTGGAAACCAAACCCTTACCCTAACCTAACCTTAACCTGACCTCAATTCATGCATTACCCATAAACTTCAGTCTTCACCCTAAAATTTAACGTTAAAGTTCTGGGTCTAAGATTTTGTCCCCACAGAGAATGTCGGTCCCCACACTGTGAGTGAAAATTCAGGTTTCAGACTCCACAAATGCAGAGAGACACACACGCACACACACACTTCAGTGCTTTATTAGCGTCGGTTCAGCATGATTTAAGCGAATGTAAAGAAACACTATCGAGCCAGCAGCCTTAGCGTATTGACTGTGCTTTATTACCGAATATTGAATGTTATGGTAGACTGTCCCCAACTGAGAGAGAGAGGGCAAGAGACATTTACAACAGAGCTTCAACACTGAAAGATATGCACTGATAGATTCTGATAGAGAGACTCTGAGGTTAGATCAATCCACACACACACACACACACGCACACACACACACACACACACACCATACAAACATACACACTCATCAGAGGTCCAAATGGTTTTAGAACTTCAACATGGCCCATACACAAAATCCAACCCAACCCAAACTGACAGTTACTGCTACATTTGAGACCTGAGAACCTGCTTCATGTTGTCACTTGATTTTACAGTGACTGCTGGCTCACAAGACAATTGAAGCACACAACCTCTCATTGATTTCATGAATCCAAAGAAAGGGCCTGAATAAGACACAAGACATACTTTATTTAAACTACTCAACCCCTGCTAAAAGTGAGATAATCTGAGATAATGAGTGGATTATAAGAGTTAAAAATATTTGTAAATTTGTTATTCAGACCTAATGATTTACTCCATGAACATTAACACAAGGGGAAAACAGATGGAAACTGCTGGAAACAGAGGAAAGCATGAACTGCAAAAAGAGTCAAACAGGATGAAGTTGAAAAGTTTAAAGCCCACAAACCAAACTAAATGCCAGCAAACAGTCAATCAACATGATTTCATACATTTCATTTGTCTCAGGACTGTGTGGATGTGATCAGACTTGCCTCACTAGTGCCAATGCACATGCAGCCAGGAGGCTAGACTCGAGGAAGAGACGTGATGGTTGAGGACTGGGCTGTAACAACACAGCAGTTTGTATTGAACCGTACGCTTCACACGTAACAGTTCAGGTGCACAGAATGGTTCGGAGAATACACTGTATCATTATACACAGTATAATGTATTCAGACTGATGAACATAACATAACATGGAACCAAATTCACATATGCGAGTTCCACTCAGAAACCTTAAGCAGCAGTTAGCCTTTAGCAAGTTTAGCACATGCTAACTGAGCTAACGTAGTCGACCTGCTTGTTTATTTTTAATTCTTGTAATTGTAGCCGAGTGGTAAACACATAGTTAATGTATAATATTACTTTCTCACTGGAGTTTATGTAAAACCCCTTGAAGACATTTGTGTATTTAAATATGTTTTTGTTTATATCTGTTAATGTGTCAGTTCGTTGTTCATGATAAATGGACTTACTGGAGTTTGACATGTTGTTACCAGCTGTCGTCAGTAGGTGGCCGAAGTTTATTAGAAATCATTACTCTGCCAGACTTCGCCAAGTGCATCTTGGTCTGTCGATCTCTTGCTGTTACATGTGCCTGAGTTGGCAATGCAGAGAGGACCGCTGTTTAAGACTCATGTGAAATATTAGGTAAATATACCAGAAACTGTCAGGATTTAATCCACTAAACAGAACACATGTTTACTTACAAAAAAGTGAGGCGCGAAATATATACAGCGAAGGTAACTAAACCGAGCAGGGATGAAAGAGCAGAAATCCAGGGGAGGAAGAGGAGTCCAGGTGACAGGGAGAGAGAAGACTGGGCTGGGCAGGGCAGTGCTGAGGAAGCAAAAGAAAAAACAAAGATTAGCCCGAGGCAAAGGCACCAAAACACAATCCAAAAGGCAGTAATCCAAAACTGGTCAAAGTCGAAAAAACAAGCAAACACGAGAGAAATCCACTTGACAAACAGAGATAAAGAGGCTGAGAGCATTACCGCCTGGGTTGAAGACAAACTGGCGGCGAGTGGAGAGTGAAACCAGGCTTTAAACAGCAGCAACTGAAGAGAGTGAATGGCAATCAGACAAACAGGTGTGCAGGAGAGTCCGGGAACCCCGCCCAGCCCTGAAAATGACTGACACACAGAACAGGAAGGAGGGGAAGACAGAAGAAAAACCGAATCCTGACAAAAACTTGCCTAAATAAGATTCTGTAATGACTTTGCGGAAGTAAGCTGCCAGTATTTTAATAAGATGTTGTATTATCTGTAAGGATGCTGGTGTTGTCGGCCTGTAACAGAGGCGTAAGCCAGCAAGCGCCATTTTCTCAGTTGTATCGGCGACGAAACGCAAAGTGTTATCTCCAGCGTCCAACCTGAAATTAAAGTTTTGCTGTGTTTTGAAGTGTAAGTGATAAAAGTACCTTATTCAACATTAAACTGGAGTTTTGTGGGTTTTGGTTATATATTTATTTTTTCTTTCTGTTTTGTTTCTGTGTACAGCCCACTGCTGTATTTTCTGTGTTGCATTTTATTTTATTATTTTTGATTTTATTTATTTCCCAAAACGGTTTAATTCCATCCAGATTATTATTCTGGCCACCAAAGACCTTGAGTTTGCTGCCCATTACAGCGAATTAGCACGTATTACATGGCAGAGGATTATTTTATTTGAGTAAGTGGCCAAAAATAAAGTGCTGTGAGAACCCCAGTAACTGTGTCCTGTGTGGCAACTGATTTCCCGGGCTACATAATTGTGAGACTTCTCTTAACTTTCCAAAGAGCCTGGATTAAACTCTGAGAGTGAAACGAGTCATTCCACGGCGGTTGTGTGATGCTCAAAACACCTTTTCACCGTTAAAGCTGCAACAAAGCTGCGCACAGGAAGTCCCAGACATGGCAGCAAATCAGATCAATTTTCAAAATAAAACATCCTGTACAGATCGATTTGTTTTACTGAATCTCCTACAGTAAGCTATGATGTACGGATGTGTCAGCTGTGTTTTTCTCACCTGAGCCAGGGAGCAAAAATAAAGCTGGGAAAGGAGGATGATGCTGTGATGAAGTTTTTGTATCGAACTCGTAGTGAACAGTGAGGTCCAAACCCAGCTGAGAGCTTAACCGTGACTTGTTGGTTATAAGATTCCTTCACATAAAGAACGTGTGCATTCGTCAGGATATGTATTTATTTATTTATGATGATTGATTTCATATAAATATGATTAAAACTGTGATAAAACTTGATTGTTTTTGTTAGACAAATTGCTGTTTATAATTTTTCGGGGGTAAATAATACTTCATCTATAACTCATTTAGTTTACATTTACTTACCAAATGATCATTTGTCGTGTTTGATGCCACATGTCCTGGTATAATCATTTACATGTAGTATTTATCCTACTCTGATACATTCAATCTATCTGTTGAATTTCAAGCTGCTGTGGCTGTGCATTGTTTTTTCAGGTTTGTGTGCAAATAGCATGCACTGTGCTCATCCTGACAATCTCTTTCACAGGGAAACTGATTTAACGCAGGACTGCTGTCCCAGCTGTGCCTCCATGGATGCCTTGATTGGGCCACGGCCACCTGAGGGGACACCAGACTGGGGGCACCACATTACATTATTGATGACTGTGTACTGGCTAATACATTGTTTGTGATACAGTTTGGTTTTCTGGGCTTTTCAAATGCCCACAACTAGCATTTACAGGTGTGTGAAGTCGAGTAATGTAGCTAGCACGTTTCAGCTGCCACCATTCGAGAAGCAGTTAATGTGCATCAAACTTTTTCTGCATTTTGGCCACTCCTGTCCTGCACCACAAAAGAGTGTCATTAAATTGGACACTGCACAAGGACTGGATAAGATATGTTAACAAAGCCAGCAACTAGTAAACAGCCATCCCACCTCAGCCTGCCCAAAGGACACTGACCAGGGTTAAAAGAATCTGAAACGCTGCTGAACAATAAAAGAAAGGAGCTCTCTCCCTTCTCCCAGCGTACCAGGTGGCTTCACCTGAATAATGACCATCATCACCTCATAATATGGGCCACTGCACGACAGGATTCAGAACATGTTCCATCAGCATCATCCAAAGCATTGTCCAAAAGGCATTTAGCAGGATGAAGATTCACTGGGGATCCTTTATTCCAAGTAAAAAACACAACTAAGTTGGCATCACAACACCCTCCACCATACCTCTCCCTCAACTGGGCTGCAAGGTGAGCCATTGAGATACAAAACCAGCTGAGAAAAGTCCAGAGAAATGCTGCTGTGAGGCTACGTTCTGCAATGTGCGCCAACACCAAATCAAGGAATAAATGTTGATGATATCGTTAGCATTCAGTCACTCCGTATCCCATCAGTCCTGACCCCCGGCACGTGTCCAAGCCTCATGGGTTTTGTTTTGTTTTGTTAAAGATAATGTCTACACAGTCAGTCAGGGAGCTCTTCCATTGACTGTGGATTAAAAAATAAGCAGACTGAAAATCCCCCAGAGGTCAAATAGTGCGCACACACACACACACACACACACACAAACACACACAAACACACACACACACACACACACACACAAACACACACACACACACTCACTTTAGTGTTTGACCATGTTTGGAAGACAGATTGGTATAGAACGCGGACTGGCAGAGCCTGCTGAAGTATGGATCTGACGAGGAGAAACTATATGAAAACTTCATTCCGGTCTCACAGAGTGTAATATCAACCGCTTCCCACGAGGACAAAAAAGAAACCAACAAAGGTACAAATCAAGCCAGACTGTTGTCAGACATATAACACACAGCTGGACTGAGGAAGAAAATATATTAATTTGACAGAAGAACATGAAATATTAAGTTTACCCTGGAAAACAGAAAAAATGCTCGACAGTCTGACAGTCAAAGGCTGGAGGGAGTCTGCTGCCGTGGAATGTGTGGGCTGCTTCTCTCTCTTGTTGGATGGCGAAATATAAATAAAACTTAAAAAAAAAAAAGAGGGACATTACAGAAGACGGCACATGCTGACATCTTCCTCTGTCAGTATTGTGTGTCTGATGTGTGCAGAGAGAGTAAAAGAGGCTGAGAAAGAAAGTTTCATGAAAGTGATCCATAGACTGACAAAAACATTTTAATATCACTCAGAAGAGAGAGGACAGTTAAAATCAAACCAGCTGATTCTGTGAGAGTCAAAATGAGATGAGATGAGATGTAATAAGTCCACGAGTGGCGTTGAGGTGAGAAGATATTGGATATTTTGTACTAACATGCCTGCCAACACTTCAGATGAAGGCAGGAGTCTCCCTGTTTTTAACCCTTTCTCCTGCTGTGCTCCCATTTTTAAAGAGATACAACTCAAAATGTTGTTACACAGTTTCTTCTGTTAGAAGCTCTTTCTGACAATGATGGCTCCTCGACGTACTCAGTCACTCACTGACACTCTCACAATGATGCGCTTCCTGTTTTTAATGATGTAGCCTAAATTCTGCTGCATTCTTTTGTAGGCTACATTTTTATCTTTTGTAGATTTTGCATCATTTATTTTACTGTGACATATGAATTTAGGACTAATTTAAAGTCACTAACTGTAGTGTACACCCCTGTATTTATTCTATTAATGTGTGTGTGTGTGTGTGTGTGCGCGCGCGTGTGTGTATGGGGGGAGGTAGGCCATTCCAATCGATACCCCAGAAAATCTCCCTCTGCTTCACAGCCCGATTTTGGCATGTATGTATTAAGATTACATTCAAGTAAATTCACTGGCAGCCATTTTTTTCTCAGCCTCTCCTCACGTTCTTTTCTTCAAAAATACTTTTCTCAAGTTTTCTCAAATTTGTAAGTGAACAAAAGTGTCGCAGACGTTAATAACGGTAACATGTGACACAAAGTGTTCTGGAAGTACTGAGCCCACGACACGATAAAGACGACTTGGATTAAACCACAGGAAGCCGCTGAGAGTTTTGGATGGACGTTTTTAGATGGTTTGGATGTTTTGAAGAGTGAACCTCCAGAGTCTGCCAGCAAAAGGGATCACCTGTTTACTGTGGAGGAACGCTGGAAGGCAAAAAAAAAATCTTCACTTCAAGAAACCTAAGGGAGAGTAACTGATATGAATTATAGAAATTTGCAGTGAAATGTCACTTTAAGAAGGTAATAGCAACCAGTGGAGAAGTTTTCCAGACTAATGCTATCTTGGCCTTCGTCAGTCATGTGATCTTTTGCACTGTGACAATTTGAATTGCAGCTTCCTGTAGCTTTTTGCCATTCAGTGAAGGTCTGCACAAATCATGAAGATTTGTCTGGTGTGTGCGCTGATTCGTCAGTGAACCTTAACAATTACTAATGACCGTCTCTTAAAAGGCTCAAAAGAGACATCTACCTGTACTTTTGGAGAAACATAATTCCAGCTTCAGGCTTCCCCCCGATATGAGCTGCTCACCTTCTGTTTGCAGTGTGTCCTGTGTGCATTCACACACAATCACATGAGTTTTATTGATGGATGTGTGATAGCTGAAAGCAGATTACATGTTAAGATCAGGCTGAGACGGTTCCAAACTGAACATTTAAACAGAGCAGATATTTTCAGCTCATTTATTTCATCTGTTCCTAAAGACTCCAGAGGGTCCAAAAATTGTGAATTCCTCTTTTGTTTGAGGGATGCTCTATTGTGGATGAATGTTTCTTTTTAACAAGGCCATGAACATCACAGGACAGATCATACGTGATTGGTGGGAAGTGACTCCCTGCCATAAAATGGATTTGAGCTGTCAGTGAGGCTGAGTTATTCAGGATATTTCTCCTCAGAGGGACTCATTGAAATTCAATGGGTACATTAGTTATCTGACTGTGAGCCCGGTGGCGACACAGTGTGACGCTGTTGCTGTTTTCCATTTATTTTTATCTGACTGGAAACAAGTTTCGTTTTTATAAAATGTATTTCTTTATCGACAGTTTACAGCACTGAACATAACAACGACGGCACTCAGGTACAAGAATAGCACAAAGGCAATGAGTGTCGGTGAATTCATAAGAAGAGAAAGTAAACACTTCAAACCGCAGCAGCTTTCACACGGAAGCACCGGTGTGTCAGTGCAGACTGGCCTTTGTCGGCTCACAGTGTCCGTCAGTGAGGCGTGACCTGCCAAGTCCCCGGCCTTATTTCACACAAAACAAATCTCTGCGACAGCCTGTCACATTAATGAGGGCATTCATGATTCATCTGTAATGGCCGATCTTTAGCAGACACCCACTCACATCCACATGCTCTGTCCTTTATTTCTATCAGTAATAATAACACTGGGCAGATTTGGACCGCAGGAACCATTTATTTCCATTTTTTAATTTCATAGTTTGAGGAACTTAGTTCTGAGTAGGCCCCGACCAACAAATCTGTTGGTCGATATTATCAGCTGATACTGGGCAGTAACATATGGTTCATCAATATATGCCAGTATTAAAACTGTTTATAAGGCCGAAAAAAAAGTGCTTGGGCTAGTGATTTAAAATGGTGTACTTATGTACTGTGCGGCTCATTATTCAGTATCTAAAGAGTGAAGTGTTTACACTCCAGTGCACTGAAGTTTGGAATAAAGTGAAAGATGTGAGATTTCCTGCCTCCATATGTTTGTCAAAAATACTTGATAACCACATTCAGCCACATTCAGATGTAATACATGTACAATATCTGCGAATATGTATCAACCATATCGGTCGGGCCATAGTTCTAAGAATCTCCTGTTTCAGTGTATGTGCACCACAAGAACTGTGAGCTATGATAGTTCTTAGATGTGATTTGAGGAACGTTTCTAGCTACAACTCCAGAGTAGGAACTTTTGCAACATATGGAACTATAGTGACGTTAAGTGTACATTGATTGGTCGAACTCAGGAGCCAGCACCGTTTTTGAAAGCCCGACAGCTGTATTAACAAGACAACCTAATACACGAACCAGAGCTCGAAGCGAGATCGTCTTTGTTTTGTCGTATATTCTCTGAGATTTAATGTCGTTCAACTCCAGATTCATGGAACATTATCGCCACATACTAGACAAAAGCGTGGAGCAGTAATGAAGTAGCCTTCATTTGTTGTTGTCGTTGTTGTAAGTCATGCAAAAGTTACGTTGTAAGTCACATATAGGTAACATTCGTGTATTAGTATCGGCCAGTTTACATAGCTTATGCAGGGGGTTCCTATTTGTGGTGCGAATGCAAACAGGATAAACCCCTTAAAGGTGTTTAGTTGCCCAGGAACTCCGCATTGGACGGTTCCTCTCAAAAAGTTCCCAGAACTGTTGGTCTGAAAACGTCTGCTGTTCTCACTGAAACATCGATGTCAAACCAAGTCCAGTGGCTCAGCAATCAGGAGCAGCCAAAGAAACTCCAAGGTTGCCAAATTGGCTGTTAATTTAAAAGAAAATAACACAAGTGAAAGTTAAAATGATTACTGTTGACTGTTGTGAACATCTACTGCTAATAACTATTACTGATAGATATAATAAACAAAACTGCTGTTTTAAATCAGAACTATTCGTCATAAAAATGAGTTTAGGATTCTTTTTCTTGGAGTGGCAGAACTACAGAAGCTCAGAAGTTGTAAAATATACCATTTCTTTTTTTTTATCTTGTGCACAAGTCCACAGTGAATTGATCAGAGAGTGGAGCAGTGTGTGTGTGTGTGTGTGTGTGTGTGTGTGTGTGTGTGGACTCTGATGTGGTAACACTCTGGTTCCAAGTCAATAATCCTGTTTGTTTGGTACTTGGTGTTTTTTCGGGGTATATTGACTATTTTCAACACTTGCAAGAATTTCTTTTTTTTGGATAAAATGTGAGCTTTAGATTTATAAACTAACCTAATGTGTTTATTATAGTTTTGACAAACTGAATATCATACTTTATGCTTGAATTTTATTCACTTTATTCTTTCAGTGCGGGGCTATTACTGGGGCACAGGTGGGCAACTTGTTGGATTTTTGGTTATATAAATAAAACTGACCTGATTCGACTGATTTGTCAAACACGACCCTGACTGGCAACCTACATTTAAGATTAGCGTGCAAGGTGAAATTAACTTTAAAAACATAGTTTCAGTGCTTCATCATGCATTAACTGATTTTTTGCCACTTAGGAGTGCATCACAACAAGCAGTAAACACAACACTGGCAAGTTGTAAACAGAAAAGTTGATAATCAATGGGCAAACAGTTGTTTACTCTCTCGTCTAGCAGACGTTAAGACCCTGTGCTGTGTTTTGTGTCCATCTGATCAATGTCCAAAGTCCAGTATCACTCCTTTTTGCTACACTGGCTTTATCTTGCTCAGAACAGCTGCTGCTGGAAGCAATGCAGCAGAAACAAAACAAGAAGCTCAAAGACTGAAACAGCTGTGAGGACCTGCAGGGTCAGGTCAGTCTCTTTGAGTGACGCCTGTCACATGACATGTAGTCATTTCATCCATAGTTTAAAATGCTGATCATAGCAGTTTTAGCTTTAGTCAGAGAGACAGAGGTTTCCTTCCTGGCTGTTTTCACACCTGCTGGGTTCCACAAATGACAATGACAAAACTTTTGTATCTGGAAGGACTTAAACCAAGTTAAGGTTGTGTAGTTAAGGTTAACTATGAATAGGATGGGTCAAATGCAGAGGATCAATTTCCCCAAGGGGATTAATAAGGTTAATAAAGTTACAGCTCAAAAACACTGACTATATTATCAAAAATTAAATTTAACATAGAGAAAACCTTAAAGATAAGAACTTTAAATTCAGAATGATTGAATTTGTTGCAAAGTGTCTCCTGTTGTTTATTTCTTCCTTTTTGATTTAGATTTCTCTCTCTCTCTCTCTCTCTCTCTCTCTGTCATCTCCCTTCTTGCTCTCTCTGTCTTATGACCACATGTAGCTCCAGGCTCTCCATTAAATCTTCATATTAGCGAGACGCGGCTGTCGCTGTAATGACTGCTGGAACGCCACATATCTCTTCATTTGCTTTCAGCTCCATTTTCCACGCTTTACATCCTTCATTTTCGCCTCCATATGTTCCTCCCAGGATTTATTACCACCTATCTGCAACTCTACTGTATCTGTGATGCAGCCGGGAGCTCATTTGAACTGTAAAAGCTGCCGCTGTGAGAGCTAATCAGGCCACATGTAAAGGCTTAATCCACATTGATCTGCAGATGAACCCAGATCAGAGAAGATTAGATAAGACTTGTTCACCAAACGCAGCCCTCCACCCCTCACATCAGCCTCTGAAACTGAAGATGAAGGCGAACAGTCTTGCTGCTTGAGGTTTGTCTCCGGCAACACGAGGAACTGTTGGACAAAATAAAAAACTGTGAGGAAACACAGGATACAAACCAGTGAGGTTGGATAAAAAATCATCCACAGTACTCCAAGAGAAGCAGGCTGGGGTCTGAGGTCAGCGACGTCGAAGGACTGAGAGTAAAATCAGCAGTGAGGAGGTGCTTGTAGCAGCAGTGGTTGCAGGAGGTGCTGCTGTTTTCCTGCTCACAGTAGAAACCCTTTGTGCAGATTTTCTGCATTAGTGCTTAGGTTTTACAGTGTTAATGGTTTTCTTAGTGAGGATGAAAAAATGTGTCAGAGAAAGTTTGTCTGCTCTTTCAGCTGTTAGATCCAAACAGATTGATCAATAATAAATCATTTCCTCTTTGAGAATAAGACAACAGACGGCTTGCTGCTCTTCACTTAAATAATAAAACAAACATCAGGTATTCTCTGTGTGAACACGCTGGGTATGCTGATTACTGCTCTGTGTGTACTGCTCTGTGTGTACTGCTCTGTGTGTACCACATCAGTGACATGAAGCACTTAATGCAGGTGAAGCCTTACTGACTGTCAAAGAACCTGTCAAGCATTTTAATACTCTCCTCTGTTAACAACAAACATATTATTAACTGGAGCACTGAGAGGTCACTTTTCTCCTCAGGAACAGCATATGTGACAAAATAGTCTCCACTCATTAGTCACAGGGCTTTCAGCTGCTCCTCTATGAAAGAATGACCTCGCTCTGCTGACATTATGTGAGGTCAGTATTGAAGTTTTGCTCACATGATCACAGCTGAGCACAAACAGCATTTGGACTAAATTGCAAACCCCTGTCTCTGTGGGAGGATAATATTATTGCAACTGCTGTTTTCACAATAATATTCACTAGTGTGAAAGAGTACAATTGAAGATTGTGATGACTTTGTACAAAAGGTTGGCGTTGTGAACCCTTGCATATATGATGCAGTAGTGTGAGAATAACCTGTGGGAGAAAAGCGTTTTTACCCTATTTCAGTTTGAAACCACTCACCTTTTTAAGCATTTTTATGAGATTTGACGGATTATTCTATTCATGCAGCTTTGGCCTCTGTGACCATTGAAGGTGAAGTTTGAATGTTCAAAATATACTGTTCTTCCCCTTGCTTTTCACGCCCATGAGAATGACAGAAATGATGGACAGCCTAGGCCTGCAGTTAATCTTACTTAAAGGGAAAGTTCACCCAAAGATAAAAATTCAGTCAGTACCTCCCCACCCTCATGCTGATGGAAGGTTGGGTGAAGTTTTCTAGTCCTCAAAACTCTGCTGGAGTGTCAGAGGGAAAATGGCGTCGCAGTCATCTCCCAAACAACTGCAGTGACTGGTGACCAGGAATTAAACATAAAAGAAAAACAGTAAAACCATAAAAGGCCTCCATACTGCTCGTCCAAAGTAATCCAAGTGTACTGAAGCCTGGACATACATCACCAACGCCATGATTTTAGCCTCACTGTTATTGTGTTATTTGTTTTTGTTTTTGTTTTTTTTTATCACTTGAATGCGAGTCACCATTTACTGTTTTTGTTTGGGAGATGAATGCGACGCCTTTTACTTTTGAAACTCCAGCAGTGTTTTGTGGACTAAAGCACTTCACCCGACCTTCCAACAGCGTGAGGGTGGGTCAATGATGACTGAATTTTCATTTTAGGGTGAACTATTCCTTTAAGAGACCAAAAGAGGGCAGCAAATTTCAAAATGAATGTGAATATCAGATAATTTGTGGGACAGAATGCTGCTTTGCGATCACATGAGGAGATGCTGCTTTAAAGGTGGAGTCAGTAGCATTCGTTGGCTGCCGTTTGTAGACACAACATTCAAATTTTGCCCCTCCTCCCAAGTTAAACGCCACCAGAAGAATCGTAACTTAGTGCATACTATGTGAACCGTTATACTGCTTACCTAACCTTATACCGCAAGTTATGCAGGAATATTACGTTTGTTTAATGGAGAGGTCGATAATTTAGCAAGCTAACAAGCTAAC
>JAPQLA010000011.1:516459-532909 GCA_029822935.1 Naso vlamingii
CCACAAGAGAGTGAAATCCTGTGTCTGGAGTCCTTCCCTTGTCAAGTGTGGGAAGCCATGCTGTGATACACTTGACACAGATAACAACTCATGTCATTTTATCACCTGCTGCATGCCTGTTCGGGACGAATCCCTCCTATTTGTCGTCATGAGTTTTCTTCTTGCAGCCCAAACAGACAGGCCTCATTCAGATGAATGAGAAAACCTGCGTTTTTGTCAGATCACCTGATTTGGTCTGAATACAGTCGTATTGAGCAGCAGCTTAAAAAAATGAAACATAAAGGACAGTCACAGCTGAATCAAGAATCAGCATCCCTCCTCCATCATTGTTTACAGTTTTCAACATCTCCTAAGGCTCTCTCCTTGACTCAGATGGATCCATTCTCATCTCACCTCTCTTTGTGAAGCTTAATTGATCCAACTGCCTTCACTCGACTGGTTGATTAATTGCATTCTGTGCCTCTGTTTCAGGTCTGAGATGAGACAGAGAGGAAAGCAAGCAGGGGCGTTTTGATGAAGAAGCAAAATGCAGAGAGAGAAGGAAGTGGGTGCAGTTAATGGAGTTCAGATGCTCCTTTATGAGTGTGATTATATCTCTGTTTGATAAAATGTCAGAATGGAACCAGCAGTGGCACACAGCTCCTGTTCTGTTCAAACTTTGTGTTCAACAGTCATTAATCATCTTGGATTCAGTAAACACTGACGTCAGTTTGAACAGTGTTTGTCATTCAGCGTTTGAACAAACACACACATACCTCTGTACGTCTCAGTGCAAGTTTCTAAACCTAAACCCTCCATCAGTCACTGAGGAAGTGGAGCAGGACAAAATCTCCTCATTTTCTAAATGAATTGTTCTCACCTGTCTTTTTTTCCTTTGCAAAATGTTCTCACTATTAAAACTGTTCTCACACTTCACAAAATGTAATCATTAATTAAAGATTGTGTCAGTAAAAAAAATGGTCTTATCCCCCCCCCCCCCAAAAAAAAATTTAAAAAAATCTATCTATCCGTCCGTACATCTGTATTTTCTGGAAAAAGCAACCAAATTTTGGAGGTCTAAAAAGCGGTCCTCACAGAGCTGCAGTTTCTCTAAAATCCACTAGATGCTGATGCAAGAGAACCGACTGTGTTGACATGAATGAGGACGAGCCCTCACTCATCCCTTCAGATAAAAAGGCAGTACAGTTTTCACACAAGCAGTCAGCTCTGTGGAGATCTATTCTTCTAATGTGAACCTGGGTGGACACTTGCAGTATAAATGTTCCATTATGTAGGCATTAGATAACAGTGGAATATTTTACATTTCCATCATAAAAGCACTTTTTCCCAAAGAAAACTAAAGAAACAATGAATTTATCCTGATAGTAACTAACTGTGCAGTAGACTCACATGTCTCTATGCCACAGAAATGACCAGAAACACATGAATAGTTCAGGTTTAAAGACTAAATCAGGCTCCTGCTCTGCAAAGAAAGTTCAAATGTGGCGGCTTTGGATTTTTTACCTTAAATATTATATATTAAATATTATATATTATTAATTTAAAATGTAGCAGCTCACAGCAAGATGCTGAAATGTGGTTTCACACAGGTGTAGGGCTTTAAATCTGAGAAGATAATCATGGGTGCCATGTGGATGACATTGATCAAGCCAATCCATGCATCTCTGAAAATGTCACAACAAATTTGTTATTTGGATAAAATACATTATTGATTTAAAAGCAAGATCAGAAATAAGTTTTCAGCTGTTTCTTAGAAACATCAGCTCATGTTGCTTGTCTTATCTGTAGCAGGAGTTTGTTCCAAATCTTTGGTGCATAAAAACAGAAGGCTGCTTCATCGAACTTTTTGTGGTTAACTTTTTGGTATATTTAGCAAGCCGGCACTAGACGACCTCAGGGAGCGTTTTGAAACATACTCAGACAAGCAATCAGAAATATGTGAAGGTACTAAACCATTTGGGCCTTAAAAACAAGTAAAAAAATTCTTAAAATCAGTGGTCAGTGTTGCAGGGAGCCAGAGTAATGACGCCAGTACTGGAGTAATGCGTTCTCTTTACTTTACTTTTCAGTGGCAGCCTGTCTATTGTTTTTCAGGTAGTTCAGTATAAAGTGTGGTACAATAATCTAAGCCAGAAAATACAAAGGCATGCATCAGCTTTTTAGCATCTTCCAAAGAGAGGTATGGTCTAACTCTAGCAATATTTCTGATTTCTGTTAAAAAGCAACCTTTGTAACATCGTTGACATGTGTTTTATTATTCAACTCAGAATCAATGGCAACACTCAGGTTTTTCATCTCTAGCTAGTTTACTTCAAATCTCTCTCTGCGTGTTTGTACTAGTTATGAGATTCTCAGTTTTATCTCCATTTATTGATCACCAAAGTCAGTAACTGTAATAGCAGAGTACGATATGTGGTCACAATGCAGGTACTAGCCCGTTGGAACATGGAACTGATTCTGTTCTGGTTTGTACACCTAATTTTGAAACGTTCATTTCCACCAAAATAAATTGGTTTGGAACCCAGGAAGTTGGTTCTCATTTGGAACCTCGATAAAACAGGTTTTCCTTGGGCACTGAAGTAGGCATGTTAATATCTGCAGGTCCCTGTGTATTGTGCAACGCGCTCTGTTGATGACTTATCCTTGATCACAATAATTCTGCTCAAAACTGGTGGAAATGTTCAATATTTACTTTATTAGCTTGCCAAGTGAAGCCCTTTTTGGCCCAGCATCTCTTCACAATTTCCTCTTTAACTTTGAAGCTGGCGAACTGGGCCACGACTGATCTTGGCTTAGCCACGTCCACGTCTCTCGTGGTTGCGCTCTATGAGCCCTCTCAATTTGTAGGTCGGTAGAGGCATCAAATCCCAGCTGCGTCTTTAGGAGGTTCTCCAAAATTATTGTCATAGTGGTGCCTTCTTCTGAACCTTCTGGTACTCCATGAACTTTGATGTTTTGCCATGTGGCTTGTCCTTCTTGTACCTGGAGCATTTCATTGATGCTCTCCACCAGTGTTTGGATACGTGTCTCTGTTCCTTCAATGCGTTTTTTCAGCTTCATCGAGTCTCTTGTTGAATTTACTTATTTCTTCCTTTATGTCATACAATTGATATTGATTTGCTTTTTTGAAGCTTCTGAGTTCCCCAAAGATTATTTTGAGGCTGGCTGTGGCGTGCCCTGGGTCTGCCTCATCAGGAATGTTGGCGTCAGGTGCGCAGGTGTTCGCTCCTGTATTTTTCTGTTGTTCAGGCTGATTTAGATTTTTCCTATTCTTTCCCCGGTGTTCCTGCCAAATGATCTGAAGAGACTCAGACTCAGACTTTTGACCCTCTGAATGCTATAATTAAAACAGACATAACTAGATGGAACCTTCTTCCATTTATGGGCCTAAGTTCTGGAGTGAAATCAGTGAAAATCAATCTATTACTAAGACTTCTGTATCTGTTTCCAACTTTGCCTGTGGAGGTTCCAGATAAACAATTTGTGGAGTGGGACAGATTAATCTCAAAGTACCTATGGCAGGGGAAAAAATCTAAAAGGAGCTATGGTATACTCCAACTGCCAAGGATTAAAGGGGGTTTAGCTTCGCCATGCTTGAAGGATTATTGTAGGGCCACTCAGTTAAGAACACTTATTTGTTGGTGTAATTCCAATTATGTATCACGTTGGAAAGATAAGAAAACGGATAATATCCCAATTCAGGTCATGATAGCAAATAAAGGACTATGGACACATCTGACAGATAAGGATAACCCATGGATTTGCTTATCTTATCTTTGAAAATATGGAATGATGTGGTAAAAACATTAAATTTAAAAAATGTAGAAAAATATCTGAGATGGTGTGCCTATGACACTGAATTTACCCCCAACAACCTAGACAGCAGAGTCAAAATTTGGGCCTCTGGAGGGCTCAGCGCTTACTGTACCTTAATGAAAAAATGAGGAAATTCAAGATTTTCAATCTACAAATGAGACATCACTTCAATCAAGAAGTTAAAGGTGCACATACAGGAGAAATACAAAAACTAGGGATAATGGCTGTATTCTTTTTTGCATTTGGATCACATAACCTAAACCATACTGTAGCGAAACTCTACAATGGATTTGTGATCCATAAAACAATCTTAACTTAACACATCAAAGACAGATGGGAACAGGAAAGTAAAATTCCATTGACAGAGCAAGAATGGGAGGCCATATGTATTGTCCCATGGCAAATAACTGCCTCTCTCACATGGTGAGAATTTTGTTGGAAAATGTGATACATTTTTTATTAGACCAACTCAAAAAAACATTTTATGGACAACACTGGGTGCTGGAGGTAATGTGGCTCTGATAATGCTAATCACTATCATATATTCTGGGACTGTAAGGTGATTCATTCCTTTTGGCAGGATATACATATTGTTATGGAGACTGTACTTGATATTAAGATCTCTTTCACTTTTGATATTTTATATTTAGGGAATACACCTGAAAATATCAATTTTGGAAGGCACAAGTATTTATTTAAAATAATCTAAAAATAATCTATAACCAGACCTACCTGTATTACAAGAATTTTTGAAATCATTAAGGATATTTTTGTCATGGAGAAGTTGTCTTTTTCTTTAAAGCTCCAAACAAGTAGATTTCAGGCATACTGGGCCAAATGGATAAAGATCTCAGACACCATAAAACCAGGCTATTATTTTAGAACTTCTACAGTGTAAACAATGACCATAGAATCAGAGGCCATCTAAAGAATATTTCTGATAGATGAAACCATATCTGGTCCAGTCTCCACCCGCCTCCACCAGCATCACCTGTACTGGGTTTTGTAATCTGTTTCGGTCTCCTTGCCTTGTTTTTTGTTTGTTTGTTTGTTTGTTTTTTGTTTGTTTTTGTGTGTGGTCTGCTTTTGTCTCCTCTTTTTCTTCAATATAATCTATTTCATTTTGATAGTTTTTTTTTAGTTGTTTTGTGATATGTGTATATTTGCTAAAAATGAGAGATATGCAGGGAAAAAGTCTGGACTGTAAGTTGAACTGTAAGTTAAAATGATGAATTGTGAAATTCTCTAAATAAAATTATTAATCAGGAAAAAAAAAACTGGTGAAAATTCAGGCTGGTTTGCCTGCTTGGCACCAGCGTTCCAAGGTTCCAAGAATCCTGAACAGAACCAGTTCAAGCACCAGAGCCAGTTTGGTGGAAAAACACCCAGAGAGGCGGGGAGAGGAAGACAAGGCATGCTGACAGCACTGGCCACATGATTAGGTTATTACATTTTGATGTTTTATAACTATTGTAGTAACATATCAGAAGACCTCGTAAGGTTTGTTTTCTTTGTTCAAGTGAACAGTTTTTTCAACAATAAGACTTTTTAACATTAAACAACAGACTTTGATTACACTTCTGCAGTAGAAATTAAAATCTCCATTTTACACTTAGTTCTTTGTACAAGCTTATGATGTCATTTGCATTAGACTTGTAAGTGTGTGAATGTACACACTTTCATTTTGAGAAAAAAAAATCCCCAAAATATAAATGAACTTGCACTTACACATTTTGGCTAAATGTGTAACTGGATTTCATCTTGTCCTCATTTTGCACTCCAGTCTGCTTTACCACGCTGTTGACACACTGCCTGAAAACAGACAAACCAAAGGTCAAACACAAAAAAACAGGAACAAACTGAGTGAACAGTGAATGCTCCCATATTGCAACAGTTCTGTTGAAACTGGGTAATATTCAAAGAACAAAGGAGTTTGTGTGATTCAAAGCAGACACAGCAGTTTCAGTGGAGCTTCTTATAAAAAGGCGTTAAGCGGCGGCAGTGGACACGTTCTGTCCAGCAGGGTTCATCATGAGAAGTCTGGTGTTTCTGCTGTTGGTGGCTTCGGCCAGTGCTAAAATCTATGAGCGCTGTGAACTGGCCCGAGTTCTGAAGAGCAATGGGATGGACCGCTTCAGGGGAACCAGCCTGGGCGACTGTAAGTACCAGCCTGTCAGTGTTCAGGGAGTGTATCTGGAGTAAAAAAAAAAAAAAAAAAAAATTTAAAGTAAAAAATTACTGAGATTTTTTTGTCCTAACAGCAATGCAACACAACATACACCTTAAAAACGAGCTGATTAACCACAGCATGGATGATAACCTAAGAATTTTCATTTATATTTTTTCTTTTATCGTTTTTCTTTTTCTTTTCACATCTTAAAGTAAGAATTCATGATATTTTGTAATATTTGAATGATCTAATATTTCTTGAGGTTGCACATATATGACAACCTGTAGCATTTAACTTTTCATTAGCAAAAACCCTTGAAAGAGGGAAACAGCTGGGAGACACTTCAGACCAGACTGACTATATAATTCAAATTAGTTTTTCATTTAAATGACTTTTGAACAATGGACAAGATAATCCAAAGGTCCTACAGGGTAATATCTTGTTTCAGAGCTTTCAACCACGTCTGACCTTCTTCATTAGCAGACAAGGTTGTCACGGAGATGGCTGACCGTTACCTCGTGGGTTTTGATGCCTGTGGTTGACCTTTCAGCTGGTCTGTGTGGGTCTGTTCTGTTTTTCTGCAGGGATTTGTTTGGCCAATTTTGAATCGAGGTACAACACCCAAGCCGTCAATGTCAACACCGACGGATCCAGGGACTTCGGCATCTTCCAGATCAACAGCCGCTGGTGGTGTACTGACGGCCGAACACACTCAAGAAATGCATGCAACATCAATTGCAGTGGTCAGTGATGAACCACCACACGCAAAGTTTTAACTGCACTGGGGCATTTTCCTTCTATTTAAGCACTTCTCTTGTTTTTGTGTGAGTTCAAGTCCCTCTCTGTCCTGCTTTACCACCAAGATTTAAAGATGAAATAATCAATACAGCCTTTCTCATATTAACTGTGAATCCAGACTTGTGTCTCTGGCAGGATGGTTAAATCTCTTCACTCTCTAAGTTGTTTCCATCAGCAGCAGGTGTGTTTAAAAAAAATCCAGATAAACTCAATACCTTCTCAGCGGCAAGCCACAAAGTTAGAGGGTAGCAGGTGAACATGATGGATTTTTTAGCAACTAAAGAGCTGGATATTTACAGGGTTAAATAAAAGGTAAAGGTAAAGCAGCTTTATTGTCATTATAAAATGAACTGTACAACAAAATTGCGAGGATAGAGTGGAGGGTTAGTCTGGAGCCGCTGCCACATTGGGTCAACCCAACCTAATGTGCCTAACATGCATGTTTTGATGGTTTTTAGGAGGAGAACATGCAAACTCCACACAGAAATGTCCCTACACCAACTGGGTATCGAACCCAGAACCCTCTTGATGTTAGGCAACAGGGCTGTCCACTGAACCCCCCCATATACGGAGCTTCTAAGAGGCTTGGTTCCTCTTTATTTTTATTGTACATGGCTGGGTTACAGTCCCATTAATGTCAACTTTGTAAATTACTCCTCCTCCTATTTTTTTCCTTTTCCACAGAGCTCCAGACCGATGATATCCGCAAGGCAATTGATTGTGCCAAACGTGTCGTTCAGGATCCCGCTGGCCTCAGAGCCTGGTACGATCTCACAGTGTGACTTAAACAGAGACTGTGACGTACTTACTGCTAAACTCTTCATGTGTGGATTAATTAATCCCCTTCTATTGGGTTTCAGGGTGGCCTGGCGTGCTCACTGCCAGAACCACGACCTGAGCAGCTACGTGGCAGGTTGTGGTGTTTAATCAAGGACGGCGTCATCAGCATCAAAAAATGCTCCCATCATCAACTGCAGTGTGTTCAAATATTTCTACTGCTTCCACGTCTGACCTGACAGGAGAGAAACACACAGAGATTTTTGATGTTACAGCCATTATACTTTAATTGGTTTAACAGATCTCATCAGTGAAATGAAATGTGGTGATTTTAACTTTTGTCTGATGTTAGTAGTTATAGGCTACTCATTTTTTAAAAGTTAATAACAATATTAATTTCCACTGATGACAGTTCTTAAATTAACATAAATTTAAAACAGTGAGGGGTGGGGGTCATTTCCACCCAGAGAGCAAAGGGGTAAACTGTCTCCCTTTTAGTCATGATCGCAAACACTAGCATTTCTGCACACATGGAAGCTCCACCACGACTCTGAATACAATCTGATGAATTACTTGAGAAAACAATAGATGACAGTAGTAATGCAATTGCAAATAACTGTACCATGAGTTTCTGTACTTGTTGCCTCATTGCACAGCTGTCTGTGCTTGTTCCTGTTAAATGTTTGATTCTGGAAACTCTGAAAACATGTCTTTATGGTGTTTCCAGAAGCCCTGACTCGAAATCAAAAGAATTTTAGTTGTTAAAATGCATTTATTGCAAAAAAGCAGCAACTTTTTATTTGTTGTTTGCTTGGCATCTAAGTTCATATCAAACCATTTGAGCTCTTTGGCATTTATTTTGTACAGTTAGAAGACTTTGGGGAATCCTGACTGAGACACAAAAATTAACAGATCTCACAGAAAAAAATACACACTAAGGACACAACTACAAAAATGTTCTTGCATGAGACCCACCAAGCACTCAGTTATATCATTACAAATTTGAACAATCAAATAAATTAAACCAGCTATTGTGGAACAATTACAGTCATCAGCTTTAAGAAAATTCATCTTTAAGATTTTACACCTTCCATGACACAGTGCTGTAATAGAGGTGGTAAAGTAACAATTTACTTTTAATTTTATTAAAAGACAGAAATATAAAGTTCTTTTAGTACTTTTGAAGTACTTTTTAGCCGTGAATGACGTCATTTTTGGACAAATATTTGATAACATGGCATGACCAGGAAATTGTTGTTGCACTTTCCTATTCCATGATACGGGGCCCATTTCCTATCCGTCTCCACACTCAAGGACTCTCTGTTTGAGTCAAAAAATTATATTTCAGTGGTCTTTCAAATGAGGTTATTAAGGTTTTTTTGCAAAAAACAAAACATTTCTGTGGACCTACCCTACTCAGGTGGGCCAGCAGGTCATTAGCAATTCATCTCTGAGTGGGCGGTGCTTCAGCGCTGCCGTGCACCCTCCCCTTGCGCACTGAGGAGCGCCGTGGTCGGGGGGAAATCCGACCGGTGCACGACGCCAAGGGTAGCGATGCTGTGTTGCTTTCTCCATAGAAAAACAACGGGGCGGCCAGCGCAAAGCAGTTTTACTGCTGACCATGTGTGGAGGCCCCGCTAACGTTAGCTACCATCAGGTGCTAACTCACGTGGACACGGGCCCCTGTGCTAATCTAATGTGAGAGCAGGCTCTGTTGCATCTCGTTAGCACACAGCAGGAAAAATAAACTTAGCGGTATGGTTACAGGTTGACCGACATGTTGGCTTGAAGTGTCCGCAGGAAGGACTGATGTCACAGCATCAGGCTTCAGTTTGCATAAAGTGGCAAACCCATCTTTTTTTGCACAAAGTTAGTGAAGCAGTCCTTGTGGAAAAGGCTACAGCTATCCCACGCTGTTTTATCTGAAACTTTTCACCAGACCACAGTGATTTCGAGAAAGGAAATTCATCCACTGCTCTCTGATTTTCAGGTCCTTTGGTAGAAAATGAAGCCTCGTAGATTCTTCTCTTCTCACTTTACAACCCAAAACAAAACAGGTGTGTTTGTCCACCATTGTTGAGACCCACCAAGCTGCTTCTCTGCATATGTTCTCCATCTCCTCCGCCCTGTCAGGGGCGGGGACTTGTAACCACAACGTCCCGCCCCATCTGGTACAGGATTGGTGAGGAACTGATTACGTAATGATGCCACCCTGGTCTCAAACCACGCGCTCAGGTCTGTGATTGTTTCTCAGCAGTTTGAAGGCAGAAATACTCAGAGATGGCGTTTACGACTTACTTGTCTCCCGATTTGTCTTGTAACATGAGAGAAATGCCATGCCATGAACATGTGAACAAGGTGAAAAACATGATTTTCATTGGAGGGGGTCTTTAAGGACTTTGAGGCTTGTTCTCAGTGGGTCTATGAGGTCTGAGGAGGTCTGAGGTCAAGTGCAGGAGGCTTCTGTTGCAGACCTTTTGAGCCATGTAAGCCCACTTTCCACAGGATCACATTCGTGCAGACATTGCATGAGTGAATTTTCCACTATTCATGGCATGGCAAAGTTAAACTCAGGGTTACCGAGGAAAGACTGAAAGCATTAAAAATATATATGATTATCCTGATGATGGCTTTCTTAATATCTAATTGATTTACTTCATTTCTGCATGCACAGTTTGTTATCCACAAATAGTAATATTTCCAGCATCGGTCAGAAGTAAAAGGTTGGCCACTTGGTTCTGATGGACTGGAATAAAGTATATAATAACAGTAAGCATCCATGTACAGAGATTGCATCACCAAAATGCACACATATGCATACACACATACATGCATTTGTATGTGTATCCTTCTGAGGGGAATCATTCACAGAATGTGTTTGGTGGCCCTTTACTCTAACTGTAACCATCAGAACTAAATGCCAAACCTAAACCTAAACCTAGTTCTAACCTAAGGAAGCCGGCTAAGAACACACAACGTGTAAAAAGGACAACTATTGGTGGGAGTCGCATTTTTCCTCTTTTGATAAAGGCTAATCACGTCTCCAACCTGGAGAACCTTTACTAAGCTAGTGTGTGCTTGATCAATGATGGCAGAGGAAACTGACTTAAAACTTCCATCAAACATCCTGTGACAGCTTCCACACTTAGACCAATGAAAGCTTGTCATGACTTTATGTAACCAACCGTTTTTTCTTTTATCACATCAGAGTCAAACTTCAGTAAACTAAACTTCACCTGGCCCCTGTCTGTAGCTGCAGTCTGTGTTACTGACTGATAACACACACTGCCTGAAAACAAACAAATCAAAGTTCAAAGACAAAACTCCACATTCAAGCTATAAAAACTGAAAACTTCTCCTATTTACAAGATTTATTGAAACTGGACAAAAATCAAGAAATAAATAAAGTAGAAATTTACAGCAGCCACAAGTTTCAGCTGTTACTCTGATGCAAAAAGACATAATCAGCCAATGAAATTGCAGAATGCGTGGCTTTTCAGAAAGAGGTGGCCATTTTTTACGTAACTTGGCAGAATGGTAGCGGGTCTAGTGGGTCATGCCACAAAGCCATAGTGTCAATCTTATGTCGATCAGCCAAAGGGGGGCACTACAGAAAACATTTGAAAGCGTTCATTTGAACAGGCATATCTTACGCCCCATTTGACCAAGAGTCATGAAATTTTGTACATGTGTACGTCTCCTCATTCCAAACGAGTTTCCCTCAAGGACCTATAAACTCCACCTATTACATTCTCTGCAAATCACATTTTTATGAAAAAAGTGTGTGGTTTTTTAATGTAGGACCTCCCGTAGGTCTTTTATTACCACACACAGTTGTTGCAAACATATTCACACTTATGTGGCTAGATTTCAAACAATGCTTAAAACGGTGCTCTTATTCTGAAAAGGAACTCAGCAGCAGCACCTGTAACCCACTAATCATTTGTGACAAAACTTTGCAGAATGATCGAGGATCACTTTATCTGTAAGGCTTTTTGACTGCTTGACCCCTCATTGCTGCTTGTAGCTTGTATTATTGGTTGTATTTTGATATATTTGCATTTATCTATGAAGAATTTTCTAAAATAAATAGAGTATTTGACAAAAATTTACAGTTTTTGTCTTCTATTATGACTCCAAAAGTTTTATCATTTCTGGTAAACTTTGACAGAAAAAAGACTTTGAATTCAAGGCAATCATAGGCTGAATATCACACCAGAAAGTATTGCTACAAGGGCAGAAGGTGAGATCAGTGGTCTCTATTTATTCATCACAGTACAAGCAGTTCTTGCAATCAAGGTTGAATTGTTTTCTTTCTTTCTTTGTTCTCATGAAGGACATATGTTGTTCATTTTTTCTTTAATGGATTTCTTTCACTTTTGGAGGTAGAGAATGGTTTAGGAAGTCAGTCCGCCTTTTTTTTTTTTTTAAGACAGATTGAAAGAAATACAAGCGGCTGAGTGCCTGCTGAAGTGCATCAGAAATGACTTTAGAGGAAGTGTAGCGTACGGTGAGAAAACCTTATCTGGTGTCTGAATCAGAAGTCGCAACACAAAACCTGAAACCAGGTCAAATGGGCGGGGCTACATAAGGTGAATATGAACAGGAATAGCTAAATGAGGGTAAATTGCACTGTTGACTTTTAAATCTGCATAATATCAATAGTGCATGAAAGACATGAAATTGGTGAATGCTGCTGGAAAGTTGTAATATCATCTATAGCTTAAGTAGCATTGTTACTTTAAACAGGTCTCAGAGACAAAGGATCATTTCAAAAGGAAAACAATGTAATGGTGAACAAATGTTCAAGTAAAGTTTGGAAGAGGATCATTCTTTGTGTTACTGGTTGGTTGGAGAGAAGAGAGACTCTGGTTCCATTGTGTAGTATTTTTGGTATTACACTGTACAATTGTGAAAAATTAATGATTTAATCACTCAAAACCTGCTTGGTTTAGGTCACGGACCCAAGAGACTTTTTTAGTCTCTACATTCTACATATAATAATCCTACCAAATCTCATAATTGTAGGTGGAATGTGCTGCAGTGGCTGCTTCACTGAAAATTTGTAGGGGGCACCATCAAGGCAATTTTGCTACACCCCCGCCCAAGACCTATATGGAACAAAAGAATTCCTCCTGAATGCTTCCTGATGTCTGTAAAAGTTTCATCTGTATCACCTCAAAAACAGCTTCCTGTTTTACAGCGAAGGATTGGTCGCCCTGGCAAAGAGGTTTCATAATGAAGCATCATCAAGGTCTTAACTGCATATCCATTTGCTTTTGACAAGAACCAGTTCAACCACTTAAGAGGAGTAAGCCTACATGACAATGTAAGACATTTTACTTCGTGTTGCCACTAGGTGGCACGATGACTGAAGTTCCAAATGAGCGTGTAGATTTGTGAAGGTCCAGATGCTTCTTAAACATATGAAGTTTGGGACAGATTGGACAATGTACATAAAGTTACAACAATTTGATTGTTCATGGCTAAATCAAAAAGCATTCAAAATGGCCGCCACGTCACAGACACACTGTTGTTCTAAACCAAAAAAAGCTTTTCATAACTTTCCATAACTTCATCACAAAGGTCTTATGAGTGCCCAAACCAAAGTTCAAGACATTCAGATGAATTCTGCAGACAGTTCAAATACAACACAAGGCAACTGCATGTCATTTCCTGTGGCCAGTGGGTGGCGCTTTGACCTTGACCAAATTTTGGCATGTGGATGCATTCAGGCCAGAGTTCTTATCAAACATAGGAAGTGTGATGCATACTGGACAATGTACACTGAAGTTAAAAGCAATTTTTATTTAATTTCAAACTTTAAAAATGGCTGCACTGCTATGGACACACCCTTAAGATCCTACACAACCTTTGACCAACATTTCTTCCCAAAGCAAACAAAGCAGAGCAAAACTGAAGTCAGTCTGACAAAATCTGTAGGAGTTCGTTAACATACACAGCGGAGAAATCAGCCAAAATGCATAAAATAAGAATTTGTATTTGTATTAAGGTGGGCTCAGTGAGTGTGAAAATGCATGTATATGAGTGTGTATCATGAGAATAATTATACGTTAATGTAAATATCTCTGAGTGTAAAAAAAGGGGTTGTATGTGAGACATTTCCATGTCAGAGTCATGTAGGAGGTCCATGGAGGCAGAGCACATTGTTCCTCCTCTGTTTTTGGGATTCAAGAGGGAGATCAAAATGAAAGATTTATTAGTTTAAATAAACCATTACCAAATCTAAGGAGCATTTATTAAACACATTTTCTCACATCTTTGGAAAAATTTCATCACTGAAATTCTGATTAAAAAGCAATACCTGCAGGCAGCTGCAGGCAAACAGGGAAAGAGCAGTCTGTGTGAAGTGCTGGAGAAGGAAAGTCTTCTGCTTTCCTCCTATCAGGAGAATCTCTATTATTGGTTTAATATATTTCATTTTTAATGCTGTTATTGGCCATCACATTGTTCCAATGATATTTTTTAGATTCATCTTTAATTCTCTGTAAAGCACAAGATTCAAATTGTAACATGTTAGGAAATTATGTAGGCCTTTTAAGTATGAATGTCATTTTTGGCTAAATCGCAGCAGCATATGGAGGACTGAAACTGCTGAAATGAAAAATAAATGACTCAATAAATGAATAAGTAGATATGCAAAAAATATAAATATTGACTTTCTCTCTCCCTTCCCACGGTGCAGCTGGGATGCGTGAAAGCTGATTGGAGAATCTCTGGTTGGAAGCACCTGGGCCCGGTGCTCCAGACTATAAAGGCTCCGCCCTCAGCATTCATTCTCGCTCTCATTCTTCCGCCAGCGCCTGACCACGTTGTTTGAGTTACTGTTGTTTCTGTTTTGCACCACAGCACCCACACACACACACACACACACCATGCTCACACAGCCACACTTACACTACTGACATCCGCACCTCATGCTTACCGTCATGGTTCTTTTATTTACTTTCTGTTACAATAAAGTATTCGGTCTCCTCCACTTTTTGTCATGGCCTATGAGCCGCGTTATGACATCTGTGCTCACAGATTTTTTATGTATCAATCCTGTTAAAATTCCCCAACCAATAGAATGCCAGGTGGAGCGCTGACCAATGAAATGATCGCTGCCTCGTTACAGTTTGCTCATCTTTAGAGCGTCCTGTATGGGCGGTTACTATTAAACCTGTTTCATTGCATGGTTCATCCCCTCCTGCCCCCCAGAGCTTTATTTCATGCATTTCCCCAGATTTCTTCATGACTTTTGGAATAAATGGACTGTTGATGTGTTAACCAGCCCCTGTACTCTTTCTTCTATAGCTACATAAAATAGTAGCCATGTCACAAATAGCCCTCCATTAGTGAGGTACACAGCTCCTAACCAGCTAATATTAGCTGCGCTAACATTTAATTACTGGGTCATTTATCTATTTACGTATTTATTTTTGATTTTGACCGTTTGAGTCCTCCACAGTAGCAGCCTTAAAGGACTGTGCTAACCGTGAGAACTGATTGACTTTTAGCAATGTGTTGATGACATAGACTACAATGCGCAGCACCATACTCAGAATTCCTGGAAGACGATTTTGATGTGAAAAACTGAGTGAGTGTGTGTGATGTCTCCTCTCAGCTGAACAAGGTGCCGGTGTTTTCTCTCGCGGTCACTCAGTTGCCAGTTTATGAGCTAAACCTACACCCAGTTAAATCTTATGCAGTGTAATACATAGCTGTGAACAATACCTATACTGACTGCATTGTATTAGTTGTAGTGACAATTGCGTATAATGTTCTGTCCATCCTATTTGTGTCAGTGAGAGTAGACTTAAATGTTAAACACACCTCCAAGAATAACACGTGCAATTCAACAGGAACTAAACAGCTTTTGAAGTGGCCATAAAATTGAATCAATACCTCTCAAAAAGTTTCACTTATAACCTTCCTGAAAGCAGGCTTCACTGTGTCGCTGTTACAATCGTTCGTAAAGTGGCAAATAAATGCATGTTATAACTAAAATTTAACAGATCAGGTTTAATTTTTTAATTCTAATTATAAAAAGCTAAGCAGTTCCATTAACAAGAACCTGGATAGATGGTTTAATCACACACTTTCTGCAGTTGAAAATCAGTCATTGATATTAACATATTACCAAAGATTTTGTTTCAAGTATGCTCCCATTACCTTCACCACTGCAATGTTGGAAAGGACACAGGGCATACATGGTGTCTAAATAGGAGCAAATCCTCACCTGGTTCCAACATCTGGTGGCAAAGAGGTTGATGGTTTCAGCTTGACATGTTCATGACCAAAATGTGTGAGTGTGGAATACGCACAGCACGATCAGAAACGACTAAAGCATCATCACCAGCAGCAGCTTCATGTCTCCAGTTTAACTTTAGCTGGTATTTGCAGATGCAGAGCACGAAGAGAGCTTCTGTTACAGGATGGAAACAGGAGTCCCTGGACAGTGGGGGGCTTGGGGGCGGGGGGGACATCTGGCAATGAAGCAGGAATTTAAATGTGTAGTTGCAGTGATCAGAAACTGGCATCATAGAGCCATTAGCAGATGCAAATGAGGGCAGAGCTGGCAGGCTGGGTTCTCTCACTCTGTCTTGAACACAATCTCACACACACACACACACACACACACAGGCTCATACAGTCACACATACAGAGTCAAACATCTGGACTGAGAGCTGTTTGTGCCAAGCATCTGACAGAACAAAGAACATACTGGTGCTTTAGCTTTTTTTTAGAGTCTTCGCAGCAGCACCAGCTGCAATGTAAAGTTTGTTCTGAGCGTGGCATTAAAGAAAAGATCAATCAATCAATCAATCAATCAATCTTTATTTGTAAAGCGCTTAATCACATCTACAGACATTTCAAAGCGCTTTC
>JAPQLA010000011.1:541989-565884 GCA_029822935.1 Naso vlamingii
GGGAGCGATAGGATTTTTCCATTCCTGAGTACAGAGGCATGATGGGAAAACACAGAGATCTCACCATACTCTCAGACTACGTCACTAACAGCTGTCTGTGGGTATTATGACATTTTTTTCCAAATAGAACAAAATAAATTACTGATGTTTAAAAGTTATCGACTGCAGCTTTAGGGTATCTCAACCACAGCGCCCTGTTCTCTGTGCACTGACAACAGAGTTCGATTCATTAGATGACTGTTGATGTTTTAACCAAAGCTGAGAATGACGGAGGCCCTCATTCTAAAATAAGCAATAAGTAAATTTGTCCTCTAGCCTCTTTGAGCAACGAGTTTTGCTGCATGACAGTTAATAGGATCAGCTAAGTTGGGTCATCTGTTACTCTGGATTGGCAAAGACACATTCACAGATTCAAAGAGCTTGGAAAAGATTTCCAGTGAAATTTACTGATCACATTCCTGCTGCCAAGAAAATAAACCTACTTCATTTAACCCAAGTACCTTCCTAGGATTTCATGGAGGACCTTCTCCTAACTTCTTGTTTGTTTGTTTTTTGTTGATCTGTTCCTCCAGGGTTTTCTACTTTGTTGTATTCTTTAAAATGTTTTCAAAACAGGGAGGCGAAAAACCCCAGAGCAATGAATCCAGGATTAAGGAGGGTGTAACACAACAATTCTTGATTGACCAAAAAATGGTCAAGGAGGGTATGAAGGTGATCCATGACATTATTTTTAGCGCCACCGTCAGGACAAATTGCACTAAGTTGCTAAATTGTCTGACAGTAAAGCTAGACTTGATTAAAAATATGATGAAGACTTAAGATAAAATAACCCAGGCTGCAGTCAGATAAACTCCCACATTCTGCACCAAAACCTTTTCACACGGAAAGCCATCTCTGGTGGCCTGTTTCCACGGCGACCCTGACCTGGATAAGCTGCTGGGAAACAGAGGAATGATGGATGGATGTGTGAACTTCTGAAAGTAAATGTTTTTTAATTTGGTTTTGTTTACAGGCTCTGCTGAGTGAAATATAACCAATATCCAAACAAACTGTAATATAACACACACACATCACATTAAACATCAACACACACTCTAACAACAAACCCACAGCCTATCAATCACACACACACACACACACACACACACACACAGGCTGCTGCATGGCTGAGTTTCAATCAGATGCTGAGAATCCCATCTGCATTCACAACAAGTCTCACCACACACACACACACACACACACACACACACACACACACACACACTGACAGGGTTTCTGACAGAGCAGATTGGTTCTGCTTCTGCATCTTTCAAGACATTTAAAGCTGTGATCTGTAACTTTCATCACATGTGAGCAGCAGCACAGGTTTGGAGTCGTTCATTTCATGTCCGTTGTACTTCAGTATTTCAGCAGCTCTGTAGTTTGGTTGTATAACAGCTGATTAGCTTTACGCTTCAGTTGTTCAGCAGTTAACTATGTTATACATTTGGTACAAGATATAAATAATTATGTCCTTATACTTCAGACTCACAAAAACCAAAAGTCCCATTGCTCCAATTATTCAGGAACTGAATGTGTGTGTAAGGCAGCTGCTGTGTGTGGATGTTGAGATGTGTGAGCATGTTTGTTGTCAGTTGTGTTGTTAGTCACTGTGATAAGGATGTAAATAAAACAAAAAAACTATACTACTTGTGTTTTGTACACTTTTAAAATGTAGATCCAGACTTTAAAACCATCTATTCTTTTTTTTTTCTAATTATTTTCACAGATTCTGTGTCTGACGAATGAGCACATCATCTAGACTGTCTGAAAGCGGGTTATGTTGCCATGACAACTGGCTAATGTTAGCTATCATCTCTACAACCCTATCTGCACACCTTCTTTTAAAAGTGTAGGTTCTCACCTGCACTTTTAAAAGGTGGCTTTTACAATGTTGAAACCAAACACAAGACTGCAGATGTACAGCCAGTAAAAATTCTCCGTGGCTATGACGGATTTCCATCGATTGGAAAAATGAGAGGGGAAAAAAATAAAAACAGTTCCATGTGTCTTTTGTTGTGGTACCATTTAGGCTATCCAATCGAACATGTTCAGGCATTAAATTGACGATGCTTTCAACCAATGAAGCTAGCCAAAGCCATGGTATTAGCCAATCAGAAGCAGAGGAGGGCAGGTTGGTCTTGCCAAGAAAGAATCTCATAGACTGTGAGGCTTGTTGAAGTTTTGCAAGAACATCAGAAGTCGTCCTGCTCGAGTCTTTTGGTTCCACTGGCAAAAAACAGAGGAAGTAAAAAGCACCATAGAAACATTTGCACAAAAACTGCACTTTTTTTCCTTAGTTTTCTTTTTCTTTTACATGATAACAGGCTCCCTTGAGATAAAAGCCCTGTTTTTGTTGGGTGTTCTGGTTTGATAAATAAAAACATACACTGAAAAGTTATGTAGATGTTTGATTATTTGTATGACAACAAAACAAACAGAGTCAAGCTTTGCAAAAGTATCAGTTTTTTTGAATTGATTGAAAACAGTGAAGTTAGTAAACTGACAATAGAAAAGCTGTTCAAAATCACCTTCTTCCTTCAAAATGCTGTTTGTCTTAAGTATTTAACTAGTGTAGGTTAAAGCCTGTACATACTCCTTTTCACAAGAAAACCTTTGGGAAGCGACCGCGCCACAGAAAAAAATTGGGCTGCTAGTGTGGCGTGCATGAATGGCTGGGGAATATGATTTGGCCTGGGAAAAAATTCAGGCAAAAGATTTTTTTTTTGCTTTAATCCCTGTATGTATTTTTCTTTTCCTGCTAATTACAGACACAGTTTTTGGACACAACATACCTCACCAAAACTTCAGGCTGTCTTTCCACCCAACAGCTCGCGAGCGTTTTCAGCAGATCTCGCCAATCCGTCAGCCATCAGCGCTTCCTCCAGACTCCTTCTGGCCTGGTACACTTTCAGCTCCTGTTCTCTAAACACACACACACACACACACACACACACACACACACACATACACACACAAAGGTGGGAGAGGATTTCATATTACTAGTTTATTTGCCGAAACATTTTTGATTTAATGTCTTAAGTCAATACTTTATTACCTTATCATATAGTTCAGACATCAAGCACAATAAAACCATTTTTCAGTCAGTGTATATTTACGTGCACATAAAACATCAAATCTTCCCGAACAGAAAACAGATCACCCAAACATCACAGACATCGTCAACAGCCAGAAGCACTTGTGCTGGAAATGACAAAGAATGACGGACGTTCACTCCTGTCCTTACAATCCTGATTATTTGTAGTTCTTTCAAAATAAATTCATATCCTCTGTAAAATGTACAGTTTATCCTGAGGATGGTGCTAGAAAACAGTGTTTTCATGGTGTCATTTCAAACTTGGAAATAGTTGACTCTCTGAGGAACAGGAATTGGCACAGGAAGTTTCATGCCAATCCACCCAGGAGAATTTCTGATACATCTACTTGACTTGAATTATTCCTGTGGGCTCCTCAGTGGAGCTTAGAGTTGCAATCACACCACACCACTGGGGGAGTGTTTCTGTTTCTTTTAAGGGGGTGGAGTTGCAAGTCCAACACCAACCTTTTACCATTTTGGGCTTCTGGTAAGTTTTGGAGTTTGTTTATTAGTCCTCTCCTGTTGCAGTCGTCTTCCCGCTAATGATTTACGGTCTCATGGCAAGCTTTGGGTCATGTATGAGCTGTCTCGGCGCATAATCCCAACCAACCCCTGCTGCTGGGTAATGAAAGCTGCACCCAAAGGCGAGCATTTCTTACCAGCGGCACGACGCATGTACATGTTTCAACATGACAATGCCACCATGCACAGAGCTACATTGTTGAAGAAATGTTTTTCCCATTTGCTGTAGAAAAACTTGCTTGGTCTGCACAGAGCCTGCCTCATTGCATAAACCTCCGGTGCATTCACGTGCTCCCACGCAAGCTTCAGACGGTGTGTGTGTGTGTGTGTGTGTGTGTGTTTATGTGTGCGTGTGCGTGTGCACATGAACCTGGCTCCCATCTCAGGAGCTACAGGCCACAGTGAACAGTGAGGTTGAAACATGGCGTCAGTGACACTTTTCAAAACAAGTTGGCATGTCGACACTTTAGGACACTTGGATTACTTCGGACGAGCAGTATGGAGGAATTTTATGGTTTTATTCTGTTTCCTTTTGTTATGTTGTTACGTGGTCAACGTTCACTGCAATTGTTTGTGAGATGACTGCAACGCCTTCTTCCTGTAAAACTCCAGCAGAGTTTTGTGGACTAAAAAACTTCACCTGACCGTCTATCCCAATGAGGGTGAGGAGATAATCACTGAATTTTCATTTTTGGTTGAACTATAACTTTAGGAACAGAACCACACATCAGATGTCATTTATAAAACCTTACTTTGATGTGGAAATCATTGTATTTCTCAGCAAAGTCTCGACTTGACATAATTGATTTTCCTGCTGGTAATGTATTGCAGTTTGGGATACATTCGAGTTCGAGCCTGCCGTGAACTTTGCATGACCTTTAAGAACAGTGTGATATGAATTATCAATTAAAGGTGGGATGAATCATCAGCACACAGCTGTGTTTATGTATGGCTGTTCTTTAGTTCTTGTTCAAGGTCAGACTTTTGTTTCTGAGGCATAGTTTTGCCTTTCTGCAATCTCGTTCACTGCAGCGGTGACACTCTCTTAAGCAGGGTGTTTGGCTTTGTTTGTCAAACCACCATTTAGTCCACTGAATAACACGTGTACCACAACTCCAGTTTTTTGTACCACTGACAGATCTTGACATCCAGATGTTTATTTTTAATTTTGGTCTATGACAGTTCCTGACTAAACCCTCATTTGTGCTGCCACTATGGTATCTAGACATGCTAATATGATACAAAGCAATTTACTTCGTTTCAGAAAAATCATGGATAAATCACAAAAAAATAAAACAAAAATATATCATTAAAAGAAAGTGACAAAAATTGTATAAAGTTAAAAAAAGAAAAGCTACCAAGAAACAAGAAAATTAAAAAATTGAGAGATGAGAGTGCAAAAGAGAGGAAAGATGTGTGAGTTTGATGCAGCAGAGGAAAAAGGCAAGGAGAGAAGATGAAGAGGAGGAGGGAGAGGAGAGCAGAGGAATGAGAGCGATTTAGGATGACAAGCACATTCAACTGGAGAGAGAGAGAGGGAGAGAAGTGAAGAGAGAGAATTGGAAATTAATGGAGGGAAGAGATAAGAAAAGAAGGAGGAGGAGGAGGAGAGGAGGGAGGAAGGAAGGAGATACAAGCGAAGAGGAGACAGTGGGGGGAAGAAGAAAAAAAGACGGAAAAACAAAGGAAGGAGAATGACAAGAATGCATTATTGGAAAATGGAGCAATGGGAGAGAGATGGGAAAAGATGATTATAAAGGAAAGATGGAGGAAATATTGAAAGAAGGAGGGAAGGATGGAATAAGGGAAAGCGGGTAAAAGAGTGACTTAAGTATATCAAGGACAGAAGAAAGGAAATAACAGGATGTAAAGGAAAAAATGATCTAAGAAAGGAAGAGGAGAGCCAAGGAGAAGAGATACTGACAGAGTACGAGATGGATGGAAGAACCGAGTGATAACAAAGTAAGAGATGACAGGGACGGAAATAACTGGAGAATAATAAAAAGAAAGGACAGAGGAAAAAGAAATATATAATAAGCATAGATGGGGTGAAAAAGAGAAAAAAGGTAAGGAATGAGAGAAGAAAATATGGGAGAGAAGAAGAGGAAGAGGAGGAGGAGGAGAGGGAGGATGTAGTGATGTATTCTGGTGATTTTGGTATAATGGCTTTGGCCAGCTGTTTTCTGCTCAGACTTCTACTGGACACACACACACACACACACACACAGATACAGAGCCAGTCAGTCGGTCAGTGCCCCCACAGTGCCCCCTGCTGTCAGGTTGCAGTAACTGTCTGTGGTTTACTGGATCTCTGATCTGAGGACTCATCTTATTCATGAAACCACAGACAGGAGACGAGGAGAGCGCTGCTGCAGCAGCAACATGATAACCAGCTATTAAACTTCACTTTCAAATTCTGTCAGAAGAACTGTTTATTACTCCTCAAAGGAGGTGACAAAAAACACGGCCAGGCTGACGATGCAAATTAATACCATGTATCCTGGCCCTGCGCTGCCGTTTTTGCTTTTCTGCCCTTTGCTTCCTTTTTGAATTTACTGATATACCATTTTTATTACAAATGTATTTTATTCTGTTTCTAATTATTGATGCATTCAAGGATGGTGCAGCGTCTCAGAGTTTATGTAATGAGTTTTAGTTGACATTAAAATACAGATGCAATGAAAAGGACGATGGGTATTGTTATCTATTGTATAAAAAGTTGCTGTTCAGCAATAAAATGAGGCACCTCAGTTGTTAAAGTGTCATAAAGGGTTAAAAAAACGTAAAGTAAATTTGAGAATGGGATTTAGTGGGTCTGCACAACATGGACATGTATTATTTCAGTTAATAACTGATTAACAAGCTGTCTTCAGTTTTGTGACAAAGGAGTTTTGACAGACGACTGATTGCTTCATCACATCATGCAAGCTCAATGTCAGCAAAACCAGCGAGTCTCAAATATGGATGCTGCTGCAAAGAAAACATGGCTGCCTTACACACATCTTCAATACAGCAGCACAGAGGATCTGTACAATCAACACAGTTTCAAGATGAACACTAATGTCACCAAATCAATAAGAACAGTCACATCTCCCTTTCTGTTCATGATCTTTATGATGTGACAGGGAAGGTGACGTTTGACCTCCCGGATTGAAAATGTCATTACTTCATCATGTTGTCCTATTAGAAACTGGTGTGAAGTTCAGGTCAAGGCTGAAGTCAAAGTGACCTTAAAGTTTGACCACCATTTTAGTTCATCCTTGAGGTCACACGGATGTTTGTGCAATTCCCAACAACCGTTCCTGTGGTATCACATTTACAAGAATGGGACGGACAGACAGACAGTCAACACAAAGGCATAATTTCCCCAACCATTAGTGCTGCTGGTGCAGAGGCATTGAAAACATGTAATATCATCAAACAGCACTGGAAGCCATAGTAAGACGAATAATATCCATGGAAGAGTGGAAACAAGTCATGAATAAATACTGACATACAAGCATCTTTAACTTGATGTGACCAAGTCGAGTTTATGTCCACCTGACAAGTCTACAGCCAATATTCACTCTCTTTTAGCTCTGCTTTGGTCTTTGTCAGTTCCTAAAAGGGAAAAGCTGGAGCTTCATCTGCTAAATGCTCAACCAGGTCTCTTAACTGTGTCTGTCTGCTGCAAGTAGTGACTTTTTTGAACGTTCACTCTGAAAACAGATAGGGCTAATTAAACAAAACTATGAGAGTGCTGTGAGGGAACCAAAAGAGGAAAGCTTTGGGCTGAACAAATTCATAAAAGGTAAAACTCCGCTACAGATATTCTCTGAAAATGACAGTGGAGTGAGATCAGAGAGTGAAATAATTAAAAATAACTTACACAGAAGAATGAGCTGAAAGAGTCTAAAATGCTCCAAAGAGCAAAGAGTGACTACACAGTCAATTAAAAATAATCTGCGGGTTCATTCATTCATCATTCATTTGGGAAGTGAGGACATTTTGGCCGGTCCTCATTATGTTGCCAGGCTTTTGGAGGGTTCAGACTTGGTTCGAGGGTTAGAATTAAGTTTAGGTTTAGGTTTGGGTTTGGGTTTGGGGTTAGGCATTTAGCTTTGATGATTAGGGCTAGGGGCTAGAAAATGCATTATGTCAATGAAAATCATCACAAGCATAGCAACACAAACGTGTGTGTGTCTGTGTGTGTGCGCATGCGTGTGTGTGTGTGTGTGTGCATGCCCGCGTGCCTGTGTGCCTGCGTGCGTGCGTGTGTTTCTACAAAGTTTGGCCGTGTTACATGAATCCATTTGGAAGTTATGCACCTTTTTGTTACAGGCCACTCCCACTGCCAAACCCCCTTTTAGCCAATTGGCATGAACACACACACACACACACCTTCCCTCACACACACTTGACCTCCAGATTTCAGCCTCCTAGAATAAAAAATCTGTAGCCACCAAAGAGTGGTGAAGGTCTGTGGACCGACAGAGCAACAGAGTGACCTGCAGAGCTGCTGGTCGCAGCTAAAAATAAGAACTAAAGGGAAGTAAGACTGAATGTTTATCTGTAGCTTGTTTCAACTTGATTCTTTCATGTTACTGAACTGAAACTGGAGAGAACATCTGCTCCCATTAATCATATCAGTCCTGTTGCTTGCAGACCACACATTCTGATAATTTTACTAACCTAAAATTACGTTCAGATTACGTGATCCTTGAAGAATCTGTTATATTGCTTTTGTTTTGATCTTATTTCCCCTTAAATCATTGAAATAAAATCAATCATCTAATCATCTAAAAACTGAGTGGATGATGTAGATAAATGTCACCAGTGGTTAATGTGCCGTCCTTTAACAGCAGGTGTTATACAAGTCTACTGCAGCAGGTAAGCTGGATGTTTCTGCAGATGAGGATCATTTCTCGCTAATTATTGACGGAGCATCTGTTTCTTCTCTTTGAGCAGCATCACGGTTGTGATGTTTGTTGTAAGCTTCCCAGTGTGACAGCTGCTCTTCTTCATCCTCCTGCTCCTTGTCTTTTACGCTTCATTAGTCCATATCTCTCATCGTCTGTCTCTTCTCTCATCCCCCACTCATCCTCCTCCTCCTCTCACTACAGCATATTACTCCCCCTACCCAGCATGCATCAGTCATCTGCACTCATCTAATTTGTCTCAGGCTGGAGAGGTAGATGCTGGATTCACCTGCTTCAGGGTTTTGTCAGAGGGTGGAAATACAAAATGACATTTTTACATGTTTGACATGTTTCTGTGCTGTTAAACTGTTTTTACATGCAGCATCGCTCTGCTCATACATTTGTGAACCTCAGGTAAACATTACAACTCGCTCATTCTGAATGGAAATACATGTTTGCAGCTGCCTGCTGAGCACAGAAACATAGCTAGCAGCAAGGCTAAATACACTCCGTTCCAATCATAGCGACGGCAGCTCCGAAACTGAAACAAAAGTATCTTTGGTGGACACCAAAGGATTTGCTTTTGGCTCATGCCCACTGCTCAGCCTTACTGGCTAGTTGAGCTGGTTGGCACTGTTAACATATCTTGTCGCATGCCCGGCCAACCATGTGCATTAGATTCCAGATGTGGTGGATTAAGCAGGTTTTTAGCTGAAATCAAAGTGTTTTGGAAGTTGTTCAAGAGACTTCAGCGTGAGAGTGGACTACAGCAGATGACGTGCATCAGCGTCCCGCCCCTTCATGCACTGGACACGTGGCTGCTAAACAAGTAGAAAATAAGAGGCAGTAAGTTTAAGAGGACTGAGTTTAGCAGTGTTTCCTCTCCTCTGGGATTACCTGTGTGCGTGAATGAACAGAAGTAAGTGTATTTGTCTGCCCTGGTGCTTATATGTATGTAATGTATTCTCAGTTCATACATATTGTAGCCAATTGTCTAAAAGCAGGTTATCTTTCTTTAGTTTATGGCTGCTCATTAAAGGGTAAATTTTGTGTACAGCTATCTGTTCATATTGTGGTCATATTGTCTTATGATGCTAACTCCAGTCTATTCATGTTTGTAACGCACACTCAGTGTACCACTGTAATTGAGTTCATTCAGGAAACATGACTGTGACTCTGATTACTCTGTGGTTTGTGTGTTCCCTTGTAGACCGCACACCTTAAGTTACTCATCAACCTGCTATTAACCTGTGAAAGAGGAGCTCCGTGTCTTCTGTGTCTGATCAACACACCATGGCGACAGCTATCACTCCTGAACAACTTAGTCTAACCTGCAGCCCACGACACGATAAAGAAGACTTGGATTAAACCACACGAAGCTGTGGAGAGTTTTGGATGGACGTTTTTAGATGGTTGGATGTTTTCAAACTGTATCTCCATAGACTGCCAGCAAAAGCAGCTAAAGTGAGTGACTCACATTTTAGGAAAAACTCGTTTACCGTGAAGGAACTCTGGAAGAAAAAAATATATTCTTCAATTCAAGACAACTAAGGGAGAGTAACTGATGAAGTATCACTTTAAAGTAATTGCCTCTGTTAGCTGTGTTCATTGATAGGCGGGATAAAACAACAGCGTGCACCTCACGTCTCCACCTCCACGTTCTCCTTGCAACTTTCCAGTGCCCAACAGTTTCACAATGCCTGCTTTAAAATCACTCACATGGCTGAAAGCTGATAATTTATGCTGTTATTGGTTAAGATACAGCCTCAGATTGTTTGAGGTGACAGTTTTGTTCGCAGTCACAACGTTCACAGCACTGGCTGCTTAACTGAGTGCTGAAACATGAGCACGGTGTGTCTCACCGGATGTGTTCGTCAGTGATGGTGAAGGCCTTGCAGAGTGGCTGGGATGTGTTCAGCCAGATGGCCGGGTTCTTCTCAGCAGCGACAGATGTCTGTCCCGTTATTGGAGCAGAACTCATGTGCAGAGCGCTGGCGATGGCCGATAGCAGAGTGTCATCGCTGGAATCTGGACCAACACCTGCAGAAGGAGAGGTCAGAGGTTACACGTGATGACTGGAGCATGGTGTGTGTTCAGGTTCTTGATGGACACTTACTCTGCAGTCCTTTAGGCAGGTCCATGGTCCGCAGGGCTTCCTCTGTGACGTCTGACGACCGCAGACCTTTCAATCTCCTCTCCCAAAAGAGCTGCAGACAGATGACAGACAGCTGAGTTTTGCTCTCTGTGGACTGAAAGATCTCAGTTTCAGTTGAGTTTTACTCGAGGCAGCTGCTGTGTTACAATGGTGTTAATGTGGACCAGACACTTCCTGTTGCTGTTTCACATGAGGAGCTTTCTGTAGCAACCAGAAGGCTTTTACTGTGGTGTGGCGACAGGATGTGCAGCTTCAAGGTTAGAGCCCTGGTGATAAACTCACTGGTAATAAAAATAAGTTGACAGCTAGATCTGGACATTTTATGCCCTCTCTTGTTTCAGTGGATCAGTGTTAAAGGGATGAACGATGGAACGACACCTTTACTGCTGATCCTGCCCTGCAGTACACGAGTCACAAAGATATTCCAACAGTCTAAAAGTCATACATGAAATCTGATGTGAGAACATGCTGCATGACATATTTGATTTATTGCCATGAGCAAATAAATACAGCCAAAGCAAGCTGTGCAGGATATGTTGAAGAGACTTGAATCTGAATACGTCTGTGTTGAGAGGTTATGTTCTCTCTACAGCCACTGTGTGCAGAGAAGTGCTGTTAAACATCGTTTGCATATCGATGCTCCCACCGCTGATAAGTTCTGTCGATGAGGCGAACAGCAAAGGAGCTCAGTTTCACCAACTGTGCTGAATTAGCACCAGAAAAGCTATCCCTATGCAAGGCTATGGCTATTTATAGCGCCTGCACCACAAATTCATCACATGTTCCTGAAACCATCATCAGCACATTGCACAATACCTCAGTCATCATTACTGAACTTCAGAGGGATGTTTGATGATTAATTTATAGAGCTCCTTTGAAACAAACCTCACCAAGTGCTTCTCAATCAAAGATAGAAATCAAAAGATTATTGACACAGGGAACTTATAATATGATTCTATATAAAACAGTTAAACAGTCATTGACAATAAATCATTTCATGTGGGTTTCATTGGTGCATGAAACTCAAAAATCAACTATTTCACCAAAGTGGACTTTCAATGTAAACCGACATTTTCAGCATGTGCTGGCAGTGGATCAGTTTTAAACAGGTCATGCAGGAGTTGTATACAGTCTGTGGAAGTTATGGGACAAGAAGAAACTGTTACATGGAGAGCTACAGGTGAGCTAACACACTCCTTTTCCCTCATTAAACCTAACCAGTTCTCTGTTGTGAAATAGCTGCATTTGTGTCCACACTCGTCCTGCTGGTCAGCTGTTATTACTCTGTTCACATCGCACACAGAATTGTGTGTGCCATGCTACTTTTTCCATGATGCCTCAGCATCCTCTAGTGGCCGTAGTCACCATGACAACCTGGTTTCTTTCATGATCTCTTGTGTAACAGACTGACCTCGCCCTCAGGCATTACCCTGCTGACACCAGAATGTGCGTTTGTGTGTGTATGTGTATGTGTGTATGTGTGTGTGTGTGTGTGTGTGTGTGTGTGTGTGTGTGTGTGTGTGAGTGACTGCCTCTTACCTGTCGGGGCTGCTCAGTGCCTCTCTGCGGGTCCGTCTTCACCTTGTTGCCGGGGTGACTCGTGACCTTGGTAACGGGCTGCTTAAAGATGGAAGCTGTCTGTCTGATTGGCAGCGCTGTGTTCAGGTCTAGTTTACCTCCCTGCATGAGACAGACACACAGTCGTTGGCAACATGTTTCCTTTTCTTTTCCTTTTTTCCTGATACCTTCCTTTGTTCATACCTTTCCCACCCTTCTTTCCTTTATTCTGTCTTTCCTTTCTGAACTTGCTCTCTCCTTCTCTCCTTCCCTATCCATTCATTTACTTTTTTGATTCCTACCGTCTTGCTTCCTTTCTTGTCTGGTTTATCTTCCTAAAATTAAGACAGAGAGCAACAATAAACCTGCAGCTTGTGTCTGTGTGTGTGATTTCTGTGTGCAGATGTGTGTATGGCAGTTGAGTTTAAGGGGTTAAATCCGAGATGAGGTTTTGTAGATACCAGCAGGAAGTGTTTGTGTGTGTGTTCGTGTGCATGTGTGCGTCTGTGTGTGTGTTCGTGTGTGTGTGCGTGTGTGTGTGTGTGCGTGTGTGTGTGTGTGTGTGTGTGTCTGCCTGTGTATGTATGTACTCCTAGGTAATGATGTGTGAAGAGCAGCAGCATAAATTTACAAACCGTGTCAACACACACATGCACAGACACACAACGACAGTATTCCTGCCCTGCTGAAGGATGTTGATGTTGTTGGTTGTATTTAAAACAACATAGCTGAATAACTCCTGCTCTGCTGGAGTTGGTCGAGATTCATTTAGTTCTGCTTAGCATAAAGAAAGGAAGCAGGAGGAAACAACTAGCCTGAACCTACACCCCTGAAGCTCGCTGACTGACCCGTGCATGTTGTTTGTTTAATCCATGCACAAACAGAAATGTAAACAACACAGTTCTGTTTGTTTTCTCAGGAGGAGTTATGTGTTGGAACTACATCACTCATTTGTATATTTAAACTTTGAACAGAGCAAAGACAGAGATAAGTCCGAGCCAAAACCTCCACAGAGAAAGTCAGTCACATGTCTAAAATATTGAGACCAATTCAAAACATTGACAAGTTTCAGACACTTCCAAGTCAATACACTGACTTGACAGAGACATGCAACCCTTGAGCCCTCCTAACGTCCTAACGATTCCTGAAGGTTTTTCCTCAAATTTTTTTGGGGAGGTTTTGATCTGTTCCTCCAGGGATTCTTTCTTTTCTGTCTTTGTTAAAATGCTTGCAAAACAGGGAGCAAAAAACCCTGCACAAATGGATCCAGATTTGTTTGAGGGTGGGAACAAAGAATGCGCCTTGACCAAAAACTGGTCGAGGGAGGGCACAAAAGTCAAAATGGGGAATTGTCACAGTCAAATGTGAGACATGTGCGAGTCAAAAGGGCCACAAAACCAAAACAAGTTTGAGTCAGAGAAACTGTGTAACTAATACAAGAGTTAAAGTCCCAACAAGGAACTTTTAACTGGTTATGAGACAGTTTAAGGCCACGTTTAGACAAGAGCAGCGGTGTGACTTTGTGACGACATACCACTGGAGCTGCTTAAAGTTGTCTACTTCCTGTTGCTGCTAAGCCCTAAGCAGCCTCAAATTAAAGAAATTCAGCTGTAGTTTGACTTTTAAAATTATTCTATGAACACTCAAAATTTGTATCAGTAGCTTGTTGTCATGTTTTGGGTGCACTGCAGTGTGTTTAATCAGAGTAACTATCACAGAATACACTTACGTGCGCTAGCGTTAGCATTAGCATGAGCTTCTTATCAACTTTCAAAGTTTTTCCATTTTGCCAGTTTACACAGCCGGAAAGAAGATTTTGGTTTTAAAAGATTACACACTGGAACTCAGTTTCGAAGGTCTGCGGTGCCAGGGGCACCAGCACGCCACTGTCATGTAAAAGAAAGGCCGAATCAAAACAAAAGTGTTTCGTTTGATGCAAAAACTTGCGCAGTGGAAACCATCCCTTAATTTTCACTCTCTTTGAAAACAAATGCTCACGCTGGACAAGATCTTTATGACAGTGAGCGGAACCGCTTTTTTCCACATGCACTGCTACAATCTACATCACAAAAATCAACACCAGGAACCTTCAAGAATGAGACAAGTCTGAGTTCATAGAAAAACGACTTGAGACGGGCCTTGAGTACTACACTACTACAGTACTACATCATTCATAGACAAATGAATGATGAGAGCAAACAAGAAGTTCAGCAGTCAGTGGGCCGCGTTTCTGACACACAGTAGTACTTCTTCCTCTTCAGTGAAAGAGTTCTGTTGTTATATGAACTGACCTGTTGAACTGTGAACCTGCTGCAGGAAGAGCTGCGGTAATCTGATAATCTGATAACACACAACACAACCGCAGCACACCCACAGCCCTCCCCCACAGGTGGGATCCATCAGTGTTACCTTGGCCAAGCTGAGGGGGTCATGTCGGAGTCTCTGTTTGCTTTTCTGCAGTTTTCCAGGCATCATCTTCCCCGTCCGAAAGTCGAAACATCCCAAATCCACAGTGTTTCCAAGGTAACGAGACAACTGAGGCTTACTCCTGAACTTCTTCCCTGAAGGACTGAAGGATGCAGTGAAGGACGGAGGTGGGAGAGGGTCAGACAGAAAAAGACAGTGTGATTAAAGACATTAAAGACGACCCAAAAGTTTCATTTGCAAATCCAGATCTCCTGTCTGAGAATCCAAAACTTTTGTAAGTGAGCAATAAAGTTTTGCTGACAGCTAAGCTGTACTTTGTGGGTAGGACTTCACCTGAAATATATAAGACGGTCCTGATCGGAGTGACAGCTTAAAGGAAAACTGCACTTTTTCACAATTAGCTGATTTATTCAAAATCCTGATGTAAGACAAGAACACAGATGCCTTTCTCTTCTCTGTGTGTTCAGTCGGTCTCTAGATACCCGCCACATGAGAGCAGTTTTGCACGTTCAATAGAAGTGATGGGGAGGCGGCTTTACTGCCATCTAAAGCCTCTAAAATACACCTAAAAATCTCCAACATGCTCCATCTACATGTTGTGACTGTGTATATTCACCACGCTATACAGACATTGTCATGGTGGGCGAAAATACAGAGAAACTAGTTGTCTGGGCGTAATGACACAGTGCCTTGCACACAGCACGGTTATGCTCTGAAAATGACGAAAATAATAATATGTCATAGTGAGGTGAATGTGCAAGTCACCACACGTCACCACATACAGATGGAGCATGTTGGAGATTCTTGGATATGTTTTAGATTAAATTTAATCCGGTTGCCAAACATTAGACTCCAGTTTAAATTGTGATCTAAGGTTAACTCCAAACTTACAGTTAGGGAAGTTTAACTTCCACAGCGGCTGTGTTTTTTATAAGAATCGACCAAAATAATCAAGATCTTTGATGAAAAATCCGAGACAGACTTAACCCACTTGAGTGTTATGATGATGATGAATTTTGAATTTTGTTAGGGTATGAGTTCACCAGGGAGTCTGCTTAGGAGCTGAACAGGAGGACAGGACCAGCTGCCAAATATGTTAGCTTCTTTTTTCACTGTGCTGTTGTCCATTTTTCCATCGTCTATAATTTGGTCATATTGTCCGATTCCTTCGGCCAACAAGTTTTTCTCAAAGGAGGAAGAGTTTATGCTTATCTGCTGAGCTCTGCCGAGCCATCACATGCATCGTTAAGCTAGCTACTTTTTTGCCAGCTAGCAAGCAACAATGAAATGTTTTGTTTTCTAAAAAAGCAGTTAGCGGCCCCGTCCACCACTCTTTTATAATTACTAGGTCATGCCATTTATTTATGTATTTATTTTAATTTCAGTATATAAGCTTTTCTCTATTGAATTTAAATTCAGTTGAAATAAATAAACTATGCTTTACTAAACCAAGATTCATTTTAAATGGTGCAACGGAGCTCCGCTTTTTTTAAAATCTGGATTAACTCATTTTAAACCTAGTTTTACTAAACTGTGATCAGAGTTAGTCTTAAATTAATCCTTGTCAGTGCAATCCAGCCCTAAAAGTCATTTAGTTTAGTGTTGTATGACTCTGACACTAATGTTGACAATAATGCATTTTGTAAGTGCATGTACAAACTTTGCAGTATTTCTTGATGCAAGTTAGCGAGCAGTGATGATGTACCTTTCTGTCAGTGTTTAATATTGTAAACAGGGAGGTTTTTGCAAATGTGGTCATTTCAGGTCAAAGAGGAAGTGAGAGGTGGCTCATTCATTACTGGTTATTTATGAGATGAAGAACAAAATGATGGGATGCATTTAACCCTTCTCACGGTCTATTTTAGAATTTACAGTTATTTTTGATAGTTATTTAGCAGCTCTGATTACTTTAAACAATGAGTAGCTATATCTGTCACAGTCCTGTTTCGTGTACATAAAAGGCTTTGTATGTTCATGGAAAAATATACATTTTCTGTCTTGCTTCACGTAAAAAATATTAAAGCAACTATGTTGTTAATTGTCTAAGAGGTTAAAAATATTTTACCACAGTTGCAGATTTTCTCAATCAGGGTGTTTGTACAGCTGTTGAATATCATTTGTACTCAGCAGTTACAACCTGGATTTTCCTTTACATTCATCTCATTTAATACAATGATCTGTTGTTGTGTTCTTTTTTTTTTTTTTTTGAGACACACACCTGCAAATATATAATGTGTGAAACAAATTTGTGTTTTTACTATAGATTATTCTCCAAACCTGCACAGAAACATATTCACTGAATGAGTCATCATGCTGTTCTGTTGAAGTTCTATGCAAACATCTTGCGGTCATGCTGTTTCAGAGGGCCAGTTAGACGATGCAGCTGAAGGCGGGACCAACAAACACAGCATCAGACTCAGACACACGTAACTCCATTCAGCATTTTGTAAACCCCACAACAATAACTGATCATTTATTAAAGCAAGACATTTCTGCACTCATGGCAACTTGTTTGCATCATTATCAGGGGATTTGAGAGTTTATTCTAAACTTGGTGCATGTGAAACCAAAGCCACCTGGCAGGAGCGCATGTAAATCAACACAGTGGAGCATACACAGCAAGTCTCTATTATTGTACCGACACACCGTTAAGTACGTGTGTTTGTGATCATATTATTAAATGTACCTATTTTGAACTTGCAAGACTAGTGTGGAAGGATGATGAACTGAATACTTGTATTTATATTTATGCTTCATTTCTTTCAGGGTCCCTCCCTGACTTGTTAGTGTTGTCTTAAAAGACTGAAAATTTTCAGACACCAACCAATGATTTTCATGGAGATTTAGGAGAACGTAACTGTCACACAGCAGATTGCAGCCATGACAGAGGAGAGCACACAAGAGCAGTCTGAGTGTCGATGCTAGAAAGAAATGAGCCAGCCCAAAAACAGCCAGTAGGTTCTATAAAGGCTGCCATGTGTGAGGTCAGGCACTGACAGTGCAGATGTGTCGCCCTGTAGCTTTGTTATACACCCTGATGATCACCATGGTGTCAGGCCACATGCAAAGGATTACGATGCTAATGCAGTTTCTAGTTCTGGGCTTGCAGAAATTCAGTGCCCAGACATCTGTAAAAAGAAGGGCATGTCAAACATGTGACTGGCCCAGCAAACGTGAAAAGAACTAAGAAATTCTTCTGGCAGCATAAAAATCAAAATAACAGTAAGTGGACTAAACTGTGCCGATTCCATTACTAACACTGAGGAGACGTAACAGTTGAAAGAGTCTGTAGGGAGGATGAAAGTATGAGTTCAAGTGGACCTTTACAGGTTTGGAATGTAAATGTGTATCCTGAGACAGCTACATCATGACAGTAAACACCAGTAACTCTTTGTCTCCTGTGCATATCAGATATCAGCTGTTATCTGGGATCTTTAAATTCATTGAAACAGAAAATAAACCTTTGAGTTTTAATCATGTTGTCAAAATTGTCAAAAATATTGCCTTCTGTATTTAGTTAGCCCTGTGGTAAGTTACAGATGGTTCTGTTGTAGTCCAGTTTATCGTAGTGGGTTTAAGGCAGCATTTCTGTCAGCCAGTTATTACTGAATCAGTTTAAATCCAACAGATTTAAATCTCAGTCATAATGCCACAATCAGCCCCACATACTAATGCATACAGTAGGCCAACATGCATTTATGTGTAATTAGGGGCATTTCAACGGACTGGGTACATTTGATCAGGATGAAATGTCCTAAAACTACTTATTGCAAGCAAGGTATGCGCATATGGAAAGAGTGCTAGTGTGACTGCACCAAATAGTTTGAAGCTTTGAAGCTTTATTCATAACACTGATAACATCACGGGGCTATAAGTGTTGTGTGGGTTGGACGGGCAGAGCAAAAGGACAAACGGCACCAGACAGCTGAACCTTCGAGAGTTCGGGGCAAACCGGAACATCTGGAAGAATAAACACCTGGAGTCACACCATTCTGTCCTCACCTGGAGCTGCTACCTGCCTCTGCTGTCATCGTTAAAATATGACGACAGACGTTCATTCCAAGCTTCGTCTGGAAACCTCAACACAAGCTTCAAATGTCAAAAAGAAATTCAAAATTTAGTACAGCCCATTTTTATACTCAACTAAAAGTACTGTTACTTTGAAGACACTTTACTGAAGTAAAAGTATACGTATTAGTAAAGATAAGTAAGTAAAAAAAAGTACTCTAAGTAAATATTTAATTCTTAAACTATACAACTACCTTCCACTGTGTTGGCTCTCTGACTGATAAGAAGAGCCAATCAGATGACATAAAACACATGACACAGTTTTCCTTCCTGCTGCTAAAATGTAATTGCCTAGCAGGGCTTTGACAGGACCGGCATCCCGTCCTCACTGGAGATGGTTGAACATGTGTTTGAGATGGCTTGACGACGAATCTTCTGCCAGACACCCCGAAGACAAAAGAGATTTTTGTATGTATGAACAGATGTATAACAAAAGACAGAACTAAGCAGCATTTTTCACAGACACATATCTTCTGAACATTTTGACACCAAAATGTCATTTTTCAGACACACAGTTTAGGAGAAAATTAACTTTGTTCCAGACCTGTCTCTGTCTCAGCAACACACTCTCATGAGCTCTGTGAACCGCTGCTTCCCGCCTTGCTTCACAACGGACATACACGGACATTCAAATGGTCTTACAGGTGAAACCATGAATTAAAAGTTCAAACTTCCATCAAACAAATATCATGTGACACAAAATCCATCTGCTTTAATCCATTCACACGACGTTATAACACTTCCAGACGAGGGATGGTGGTTCCTAACTGTCTCCATGGGAGACGTGACTCCGCCCACTTTGGAGACAGGAAGTGTACATACCATTTCACACCATTAGCACAGCGTACAAGGGGTGTCTTGTGTTAATAATTGACCATCTTTGGTCATATGTACTATAAATCAACATATGACACTAAAGCCAGAGTTCGATGTCATCAATTTGCTGCTGATTTATGTCATGTGACTTACAACTGACTGTAAAATTGTTTCTGAATGAAATGCCTGATAAACAACATGAGTTTGTAAAGGAGACAGCAGAAGCTCCAGCAGGGTGTTGCTGTTCTTCCAATAAGCCGCCCAGCTGACTGCTCTCCTTACTGGAACTGATGAGTCACATTACTGAGCAAACTGAAAGTAAAGGCGAGTCGCCGCTCTGAACTGCTGATCTCCTTCATGTTAAAGACTCAGGATGTGACGGCGCTCTGATGGTTCAGACTCTGAGCTGTTAATCTGATTGAGTCGTGCCTCTGCCGCTGATCAACAGGAAGTGAAGGCAGCCTCTAAAAACAGACGACGGCTCTGCAGCATCACAGCCTCACCACAGTTTTGCACTGAGTGACATCATTTCCTCTATGACCTAACACAGCAGTAGCTAGTAAAGACTCAGAATCAGGAGAAATGTAAAACTTCAGACTTAACTTTGATCAGCTTTAAAGAAGAGTTGAACTGAAATATGATGGTTATTGAGCACAGGAAACAGACAGACAGGGTAGTTGAATATTGACAGGTTAGTTTTATCAGCAATTTTGGAACAGATTCAATGAACACTGAACATAATAGCCTGAGTACAGGTAGGATTTATTGCAGGACTAATGGATAAGCTGCATTATTTTAAGCAATGTAAATGTATGAAACTAAAGACTTAGTGTGTAATTATGCATTTAACGTATATAATGTAAGAAACAAGAAAAAGTAAACTAATAATAGACGTTTTCAGAATTTTTTAAGAGGAACTGTCAACTGCCCAGTTCCTGTGGAACTAAACACCTTTAAGGGCTTTTTTTGGGTTGGCCTTTGCACCGCCAATAGGAACCCCCTACGTAAGCTACGTGAACTGGCCAATCATAAACTAATGTCACTTCTTCATGACTTACAACAACTACAACAAATGAAGGCTACTGCACCACCGCTCCACGGTATAATAATTCACAGTCCCTGTGGTGCAGGTGCAATAAAACAGGAGGTTCTTAGAACTACATTCCTAGAACTATGAAGTGGTTCCTACGGTCTAAAAACGTTTATTATAAAGATACAACCAAAAACAGACAAATTAGTTCTGATGTAAGTCACCAATCTAACGGTATTACAAAATACTGTACTTTTACAATCTTCTGTAACGATCTCATTTTCATCATAAGTGGCAGTGAGCTATTCACAATGCCGAGTACTGACAAAACAACATCAACACAGGTTTGTTCGGCTTCACCATCAAAGCTGCTCAGCGAGTGTTTCCTGTTACTTCACAGCACTTGGTCACAAATGTTGCCGATTAAACTAGGACTGAGAGAAAAGTAAATACAATCAAAGCAAAGAGCAATTTGTTGTTTTGACAGATCAGCCATTTGATCATTTAGTCCGTCAGTTCAACAAAATGGACACTTCCACTACTGAAGTACATGTCTGCAAGGCCTCTTGTCTTTAAGGCTGTGTGCTCTTCCTGATCATTTATACTGTAATAAGGGACCATTTTTATGCTGGCGCAGATATGATACTTGTTTTTCATAGTTAAACTTTGCCCATGACTTCATTTCCTATGCTTGCTGTACAACAGTGATATGTGGCTACAGCTAGCCTCTGTGGTATACAGTAGGGCTCGACCAATATGGGATTTTTGGGGCTGATACCAACACCAATATTATGGAGCAAGAAAATTCCAATATCCAATGTATGAGCCTGTATTATATATATAATATAGGTTAAATGTGGTTATCAAAAACTTGTGGCAAAGATATGTATTGGAGGCAGAATATCTTACATTAGCATTAACAAATTACTTACTATGAAATAGCTGAGCACCATCTGCTCAGCAAACTACGTAATTACACAACTAGTCCAGCATTCTTTCTGGTCGAGACAGTTTTAATATCGGTGCATATCTGAGAACATGTATGTGATACCAATATGTCTGCAATTGGACAATATTGCCAGATAATATTGGAATAAACCCATATACTGGTCAGGCCCTAGTATACAGCAGTGGCACAATAATCGGCAGATGCGTTTGTCAGTAAAGAGTCATCAGGCAGAGGGTGAATTCCAACCAAACAGCAGCAACACACCAATCGTCAACAGGGCATAATATGTAGAATTAACACTTGGCACTAAAACCAGAGTTGCAAGCCATCAGTTTACGCTGCTGAAAGGGTAGAGCGACTGTCGGGGGGTTCGAGTGACGCGCAGTGCACAAGGCCGTGTTCACGCTGCATTCTGATGCATCCTGTTTCTAAAGTCGGATATTTGAAGCCAGCTGACCCTCCACACTGTCATTTGCAAGTGATCAGATCAGATCTGTTGCCTCCCGACATCACCGTTCCGTAATGACCATCTGCATGGGTTACTATGGTAACAACGTAGGCGCCAGTAAGGGCGCTGGCGACGCAGCTTCACAACACAGAAGTATGATGATGGAAAAGGAAATAGATCATCTCACTATTCACACACTTGAGCTATCAAGTCGCGATGCCGAACTTCGCCGCAACAGACAGACTCAGCGACTGACGAATGTTACGATTTTCTGTGCTGCAGTCATGGCGACTTCACTAAGAGGTTTGGCGGCATACGCAAAGCAGTGATTGGTGGGAGGGAGCATGTCCTACTTGAGATATTTGATGATGAGAGGTGGCGTGCAACTTTTCAAATGTGCCACAGGACATTTTGTCAGGATCTGTAGCCATCTCTCAGCCCATCATCAGGACACTCTGAAATCCGACTGACCAGAGCGTCCAGACATCTGACTGGAATCGCATGTCGAACCAACTCACCACGTGGTTTGGATCTGATCTGTAAAAATCTGATTTCATGGGTTTTTTTGCTGTTCAGACTTATTAAAACTCCTCGTGCTCTGTTAAGAATTCCTTCAGGTTTATTTTTCTAAATATTTGGGGGTTTGATCTGTTCCTCCGGGGCTTTTTGCTTTTTTGTATTTGTTAAAATGTTTTCAAAACAGGGAGAAAAATGTATCCGGGATTGGCAGAGGATGGGAACAACAACTGCACCTTGACCAAAAAATAGTCAAGGAAGGGCACAAAGAACCAGGATGCAATCCAGATATGCCAGAAATCCGATTTGGGCTGGCAGTCTGAACAAGGCCTAAGTGACGCACAGATCAGCAGCAGCACCCCAGCAGACGTCCATGAGAACGCAGTCAGAAGTGCGCCACACCGACACAAGGCGCACTCAGCGCGGAGCAGCTTTCATCTTGGCTTCAGGTCTGGAAGTTTACACACAGTGTGAACTCTGGAGCAGGAGGTGCCGGCTAGGCCCTGACTGAACTGTGTGTGTCAGCAAACAGCCTGTTGACAGCCGCGCAGCCACCGTGGCTCTCTACACGAAGATCGAATCGATACTGATGGAATATTATTGGAAACATGGAACCGGATGTTGCTTGGAAACAGACTGTGTTTTACGCCGTGTGGAGACACTGTAACGTCTCTGACAGTAACTGAGCCTCTTCACCCTTTTATCAACACAAGTGTTCAGAGCCCATAAAGACACGCGGAGCTAGAACCAATAACCACATGCTGACTGATCGATCACTTGTTCACCGTGGCACCGGACTGATCAGTGACTGATTGATGACTGTGACGGAGCTGTACCTGTAGTAGTAGACGTCGCTCTTTCCAGCGCTCAGTCCGGACTTCCTGATCACTTCTTCTTTCTTCCAGCCCGGTGGCAGAGCGGGACAGTCCGTCCGCTTTCTCTCCATCATCACACACTGTCCGATCCCACCACGCGGCTCCGATCGGACCGATCGATCACTCAGTAAACACCGATGAGGACCCTGCTATTGAAAACAGCGTGCGAGTGAAGCCAGCGGAGCAATCCGGGCGGACCCACGTCACGGACGTTACGTTAACGGCGGCTCACCCTCCCTCCGGCTGCTTGTTGTTTCGGGTGAAGTGAGAATAAAAAGTGTCCCGGTTCAGACCGTGAGCGGGGCGGTCCCGGGTTAGACTGCCGTCAGGACCGGGTTTGGTTCAGTCTATCTCCGGAGAGAACCAATGAGTCTTAACGGCGCTGAACTGGACCAACGGCTGGCTGTGACGTCTGCGATATCACACACACACACACACACACACACACACACACACACACACACACACACACACACTCTCTCTCTCTCTCTCTCTCTC
>JAPQLA010000011.1:674489-685454 GCA_029822935.1 Naso vlamingii
AAACATAGTCTTACTCTCAAGGGGTATTTCACATTTGAAGATATTCTGTAGGGCATTGTGTATTTCTCTCCAATAGTCCCTCATGACAGGATAGTCCCAGAAAACATAGTAGTGGTTTGCACTTTGATTTCCGCAGTTCCTCCAGCAGACAGGGGAGTTATTATCATAGTGAGACTTCTGGGAGGGAGTTATGAAGTACCTGATTAGGCGCTTCCAGCCAAACTCCCTCCACTTTTGCGAGCTGGCACACATCCACTGATACCTCCATATTGCTGTCCATTCTTCCTCAGATATATTTATCCCTCCTTCCTTCTCCCATTTTATTTTAATATATGAAGTTGAATGTGATTTCAAATCCAACAGACCTTTATACATGCATGAAACAGTTCTATCAATAGTTTCTGAATTATAGGCTTTTATAAACAATTCAATCAAACATGTGCTCGTCTTTGTTATATTTTTCATCTTCGTATCAACAAAATGCCGTAACTGCAGGTATCGATAGAAGTCTTGTTTTTCTAATAAATGTGTCCTGTTAAGCATTTCAAAACTGAGCAATTTTTCATCTTTCATTACACTACATAAGGCTGTTATACCCTTAGCTATCCAGTCCTTGAATCTAGAATCGAATTTATTAGGTGTAAACTCATAAGCACACCATTTAAGAGCTGTAATATCGGTCTTGAGTTTATGTTCCTTTATGATAGTTTTCCATGTTTTAAGGGTCCATTTCACCCATGGGTTATCAATGTTATTTATGTGGGTTTGTAAATTGTTATCAGCTAAAATTGCCTGTACGGGAATGGAGGGCATTTTTTCCTCAAGGTTTTTCCACTGGGCAGTGTATGACGGGTTACACCAGCATATCACTGCTCTCATCTGTGCTGCAAAATAGTAATATCTAAAATAAGGCAAGCCCCATCCATCCTTTTGCTTAGCCAGCTGTAAAGTTTTGAGGCGAACCCTTGGTCTTTTACCTTGCCATATATACCTAGACAGCATTTTGTCCCACTCGTTAAATTGGTTTTGGTTGATCTCTATTGGCAGGGTTTGAAATAAATATAAAAATCTTGGCAATATATTCATTTTGATAGAGTCAATTCTTGAGCTAAGGCTGAAGAAAGGAATTAAATTCCATCTTGCTATGTCATCCTTTATTTTCTTATGTATGGGTAGATAGTTCTGTTCAGATAATTTTGTAAGATCTTTTGGTAGGTTAATGCCTAGGTATTTAAAAGACTCTGTTTGCCATGCCAGGGGGTAACTACTATTTATTTCTTCTGGTGGGCTATAATTATATGAGAGTAGCTGGGTTTTACCTACATTGATTTTGTACCCTGATAATTGATCGTACTGTTCAAATGATTGCATCAATTTAGGTAAAGAATAAGTTGGGTTTCCAAGGTAGACCAAAATGTCATCCGCGTAACAGGCCAATTTATATTCCGTCCCTTTAATAGTGATTACCTTGATGTCTTCGTTTTGTCTAATGTATTGAGCTAGTGGTTCCAAATATAATGCGAAGAGTAGTGGTGACCATGCACAACCCTGTCTGGAGCCCCTTTCTAGGGTAAAACTATTTGATAAGTATCCATTGATTTTAATCCTAGCGGTAGGATTGTCATATAGTGCCTGTATGGTTTTTGTATACGGCATTTACATCAACATTCGGGTTGTACGAATACAGTCATTTGCCACAGGGCCTTTGCAACAGCCCCACAACTTTCATGCGGATGATGCTGTCCATTTTTGGGGACCAGAATTTTTTGAGCCTCCTTTGCTACCTGGACGACATCCTAGTGTTTGCTCCAACTGAAGATATGGCATTGGAGCACCTGGAAATGGTCTTTGAGCGTCTTCAGGCCCACAACTTGAAACTGGCTCCAAAGAAATGACATTTCTTGCAGAGGTTGGTACAGTTCCTTGGTCATAAAGTGAGTGCAGAAGGCATCGCTACAGATCCCGAAAAAGTGCGGGCTATTACATACCTTTCTGGGACGGACCTTATGGAAGATGGGTTGGGGGCCTTGTCCCAGTGGAAGATACGATCATTTTTAGGAATGGTGGCTTTCTACCTGCAGTTCATTGAGGGGTTTTCATCAATAGTCAAGCCACTGTTTGGCTTCACTGCTGGACCAAAGGCCCCTCCCCATAAGCGAAAAAAGTGTCGCTCTTCCCAGCAGACACTGTTAGCTGCAGACTGGATAGAAGAGTGCAGACGGGCCTTTCATATGTTGAAGCAGGCTTTACTGGATCAAGTTGTCTTGGCTCACCCAAATCTCATGCAGCCTTTCCTCCTTTTAGTGGACGCATCCAATAATGGCCTTGGAGCTGTCTAATCACAGGTGCCTGAGGGGGGCACGGTGGCTCGACCATTCGCTTTTGCTAGCAAGTCCCTCTCATATGCACATTCAAAGTACCCTGCACACAGGCTAGAGTTTTTTGCTATGAAATGGGCCATCTGCGACAAGTTTCATCATTGGCTGAGGGGACACCCATTAACCATGTGGATGGACGACAATCCGTTAACGTACATTCTTTCCATGGCCAAACTTGATGCATGCGAACAGAGGTGGGTCGCCAAGCTGGCACCATACCAGTTCAACATCAAATACATCCCAGGACCCAAGAATGTCGTTGCAGATGCCCTGAGCAGGGAGCCCTTCGTACATTCAAGTATGCTCCACCGCTTGACAAGAGTTGCTTATGACACACTGTTGGCTGAAGCTGATGCTGTTTGTACGGATCAGGTGCAGGATGTGTTCCAGTGGTCTACTCACCCCCTTAAGAAGCACTCTGTTGTTGGGCCTCCTATCATCTGCCAGTCTGCTGCTGTTGTCCAGCCTGGATGTTTGTCACGACAGGAAGTGGCAGCTGTTCTACAATCACACAAGCTGCAGGAAGGCACGGTGACACAGCATGCTTTGCTGCTGCCACAGCTTCCACAAGCAGTGTTGCCGGCAGAACTGGTCGGGACTGAAGTGCTGCCTCATGAACAGCGGATGGATAAGCAGAGAGCTGACACAGTGCTGAGCAGAGTGATCTTCTTTGTTGAGAGGGGACGACAGGTGTCTAGGAGAGAACGTGCCCTGGAACCAGCTGGTGTCCTACACCTGCTGAAGGGCTGGGACGAGCTATACATGAAAAAAGGTGTGCTTTATCGTGTGTCAAAGAGTGCTGTTACAAAGAACAAGTACTTCCTCTATGTTGTACCCGCTTCCCTAAAGGCTCTTGTGTTGGAGGGGGTCCATGATGAAGCCAGTCACCAGGGCCAACAGCGGACCTTGTGCCTAACTAGACAATGCTTCTACTAGGCGGGCCCGGAGAGGGACGTGAGGGAGCATGTGAAAAACTGCAGACGTTGTGTTTTGAGCAAAACTCCCGAACCAGAGGCAAGGGCACCGCTGGAGAACAATGTGACGACAGAACCTCTTGAACTCGTTTGTATAGACTTCTGGTGTGCAGAGGATTGTGAGAACAGGTCTTTGGATGTGCTTATGGTCACTGACCATTTCACAAAAATGGCTAATGTTTTTCTGTGCCCGAACCAATCTGCCAAAGCTGTGGCCCACCAATTGTGGCATAACTTTTTTTTGTGTTTATGGGTTCCCAAGGCGCATTCACTCAGACAGGGGAGCCAATTTCAATAGTGCACTCATTGCCGAGCTCTTGAGAATCGCCTGCATTCAGAAATCCCATACAACGCCATATCATCCGATGGGCAATGGCTCATGTGAGAGGATGAACAGGATGCTGGGAAACATGATTCGGGCACTGCCCCCAAGGTCAAAACACAGATGGCCTCAGGCCATGAAATCTCTCACTTTTTCCTACAATTGCACCATCCATAAGACAACAGGATATGCCCCATTCCTCTTGATGCTTGGGAGAACACCTAGGCTGCCCATTGACCTGGCTTTCAGTTCTGTTTTGGACATCCCAGAAGGCGTGAGCTGTGATGACTATGTTCAGCGCTTGAAGTGGAGTCTGAAGGAAGCTATGGCGATTGCACAAGCTTCGGCTTCCAAGCAGTTGAAGAGACACACTGAACTATACAATCGTAAAGTTCGAGGAGCCAGGATCCAGTTGATGTCGGAGATCGTGTTTTGTTGGCCAACACGGGTGATCGTAGTAATCGCAAGCTTGCTGACCGTTGGGAGGATGCCCTTTACCTGGTCATCGGGGTGAATGCTGACAGCCACACCTTCAGAATTCAGCATAGCACAACTGGTGATGTGAAAACAGTTCATTGCAATCTGATATCACCAGTCAATTCTTTGCCACTTCCCAACACGGTTTCCACAGTGAGCAAGACCTGGCTGTCTCCTCTGCTTCCGATTATTCGCATTCAGTGAGGGATGATGTTGTCGTGGATGACAACATGTCGACAGATGCAGCTGAGTATGGTTTCTCATTTGCCATCCGAGAGGTCCAGTGACCAAAGTGTGGAGGCCGACAGTCAATGTCAAGATACCCAGCACACTGCACTTCTTGACCCGTCTCTGGATCAGCCACAAAATGGTTGCTCTGGCCAGCTCCCTCCACCAGTTTCTGTGGGAAGTCAATCTCAAGATCCCCAGCAGCCAGCCTCTGAGTTGTGTGACATGGGTTCTGATCAGGGTGACGGGTCTTGTGCTGCTTTGACTAATGTTGCTGGGTCGAGTGAACATATTTCCACACAACATGATGTAGCCGTTTCAGTTCCACCAGTGGAACCATCACGCAGTCTTAGGTCTAGGACAGAGAGGTTGCTTAGGCCTGTGACTAGACTTATTGAGATAATGGACCAAAGAATAAAGGCAAATTGATTGGTTCTGTTGAGTTCAAGGGGATGTGCTGGGGATATATATAACTTTTCCATTGATTGTTTTTATGGATGTTTTGTTTTGTGAGATGTGGAAGAGTGTGAGCGTTTTCTTGCTACATGATGTAGTATGCTTTTTAAAATTATTATAAGTATTGTTACTGTACAATGTATGGCACATGGGATACGAGCCCCCCCCCGTTTTCTTTTTACTTCTGCATGGCTGGGTTTGGGCTCACGTGTAATGTCAGTAAGGGACGGGGTTTCTTATGACTATGTCCCTGGGTGTTGATTTTTATTGAGGGTTGTGGACTCATATTATGTATTAGACATGTAACAGGCATGTTTACCTGTGGTGGTTTAGGAGGTTTGGCCAGCCTCCTTCCCCTTCAGTTCTTTCTGGGAATAGTCTCACGACTGGGCAGCATGTGACTTCACAGGGTTGACTTCCTCATATATTTTTTTTTCTGATGTGCCTGTGCTTCTTGTGATATGTAAATCTGTGTTTGTTTGTTTTTTTGTTTGTTTGTTTTATTGTTGTTATGTTGTTCAGAGTTGTCCTTGTGTTGGTGCCTGTTATGTTACTCTCCTGGTCAGTTATTTAATTATTTTCTTTTTTTTCTTTTGTGTGTAAGTGGAATTCAGCAGAGGGGAGTGTATCAGAGTTAAGCTGTGTATTCCACTTGGCACTCTGTAATATACTTAAGTTGTACATGTATTGTGGATTTTCACTGGTGGGCGGGGCTCTCCTGGGTATAAGGGCTGGCAGTGACGTTGACCCAGTGCTAGTATGTGAGGATTGAGCCCCAGGTAGGTTACACGTGGCACAGCATTATGCATAAAGTGGAAAAAAGAGTATAATACAATAGCTCAGCTAATACAATATTATACTGAAGAAGGTAGCGACTGTGTTCCACTTACCTTAATATACTAAATTAGTACTAGTCCGTTGTTTATTGTTTGCTGATATCTTTAGTAGCCTGTTGGCTAAGCTAAGGGTTGCTAACTTTTCCCAGACGCTGTGCTGAGCTGCTGTGTATGAAAACTTGACTGACCAGTGGGTTTTCGTATTGTTATCCAGGCAATAAAAGTTCGGTCAATTGTGAAGACAGTGTCGGTCCCTTATTAAAAACACAACGCAGATGACAGTTACACCTGGTTGTCCCCCAAAAACGGATATGACTTAACTGTGCATCACAGGTTGGAGGTTACATTAGCATAATTACACACACTGTCACAGTTTTTGGATTCACTTTGTGTTAATGACTTGATTTGAAGGGGAGGATTTTGTATAAGCCCTTTGGGCTTCTTTCTTGTCCTGCACAGTTAACTTCACTTTGTAATTTTACTGTGTAATATTTTATCAATCGGGACCACACACATCAATCAACGTGTCTGTGATGTGCCAGTGTTAACCAGCCAGCTAACTGTCAACTCTAGTCCTTTGGCAGCACAAGTGGTCACCAGTAGACATGAGGTAGTTTAGCTCATTCATTCACTTTCACTCACTCAGCTCATTTAGTGACTCTGCCACACCCTCGCCCCACTCTGCTCCACTGTAATTAGGTCAGTAGGCCACATCTATTTTCCATCCACTCTGCCACAAGTTCCCATTATATAGGGGTTTTTTATGTGCACTTTGTTACACTGCTGTACTTTCAGTCATGGGATACTGTAACCAATGTGAGAAGAGGAGGAAGGAATAAATCCACTGGAGACCTTACCTTGTAACTTTAGAAAAATCGAAACACATCTCAGTCAACACATCCAACTTCTGCTCGATTCCCTGTAACCCCTTTCTCCCTCCTTCCTTGCTTCACCTTTCTTATTTATTTTCTCCATTCCCTGAACTACAGTACCAGAATAGCTGGTAATTCCACCAAATAGCTGGAATTCCTGCTACCAGAATATCTAAACACTAAATGCGTACAAGCAAATGATAGATAGCAAAACTTATGTTTTCACATTTTCATGTTTCAGCTTGTATTTACAATATTGTACACCCATCACAATTACATTGAAACAATAACAAATCAAACATGTACACTTACAGAAGCTTATTTATTTGAGGGTACTTACAAGCATGTGTGGAAGTTGTCAATAAAGCCCATTAGAACTGTACCATCAGCAACTGCATGAGAAATGTTCAAACCACATGTCCCGTCCTCTCCAACAATTATCTGAAAAAAGACAAATTGATAGAGGAGGTCGGGAACAGGCAGGGTTGGCAATGAGAGATCAGTCTGGAGAGCAGTGCTGGAAAGTCGTGCATATCGCAGAATAACAGTCTGGCTAAGAACAGAGGGAGAGTGAAGCTTATATACTGGAGGTAACAGGTGCTGTCAGTTGAGCTTGACTGCAGTACAGCAGAGCAGAGAGCCTGTGATTGGCTGAGGAATGAGTGAGTGTGAGGCTGTGTTCAGGCTGAGAACTATGACAACAGTAATGTTTTTTTGTTTTTTTTGCAGGAAATAGAGGAAAAGAAAAAGCCTGTTTCTGTGCAGTGGTAGAGGAGGTCAAACGCTGGAAAAGCTTGACACACTGAACTACACAAACATTCAGTTCAAGGCCTCGATTTAATCTGTGTTGAGTGCAAACGCCGAATGAAAATCTCTCTTTCTCCTGCTGCTTCCTCCCATGATCCACCATAATCTGAAGATATGCTGCTGACACAATATGCAAGCCCAGGATGTCGGAGAATGAACTGGAGTAACCTTTACAATTATTTACCATTACAAGTATGAAAGATACATATACGTAACATTTGACGTGCTAAGTACAAGGCACAAATTGGTAATATCGATATAATCAGTTTTTGCTTTGAAAAATGATTTTAAATCAAAACAAGTCACAATAGGATGATTAGCCATTTACCTTTTGAAGTAGTTGGCTTGTAGAAATACAAATCGATGCATCAATATATTGTTACACCCCTACCTGCTAGCAAATATTAGCTGTCCTCTGACAAGCAGGGAAATTTAGAAGATCACTAAAAAGTCGAGGAGGCAAACCCACCCGAAGAAAAGCTGCTGTAAAACTGAAGCCCTTGTGAAAGTTCAGTCTATAACACTTGTGTTGCATGCTTAGGCCCTTTGTTAAATCAGACAAGCTGATATGCACTTGCAGACTACTGATTACGTTGCTGGTGTTTAACTGTGATCACTGTGGGACATCTGTAAGAATGCTCTTAAGACAGAATGATTGTCAGTTAACTTTGATGTAAATTTTAAAGTACTGTGCATCAACACTTTTTGGCAGTTTCTATTCCAGTTGTTCTGTACAGCGAAGAACATAACTGAACATCAGTTGTATACAAAAAATAACACTGCAAGTTCCCCACAGTAGAAAATGGCATTGTGTACATAATTACCACATATAAACAATGTTACAAGCATATACAAGATGTACTACATTCCTAAGTATTGCCCAGGGTTAGCAAATAATTTGCTAAACTGCATTATAACGAACAGAAATAAAATTCAGTATCTCCCAATTGTTTATATTCAACACATAACCTTACTGTCAGTGCCATCTTGGCTGATACTACACAGACGCTGCATTAAATCTGCTGCACACGTTGCTTGGGAAACCACTGCACAGCTTTCCCTTCACTTTGAATTGCTTGTGATTTGTCATCTGCAAGCAAAATAAAAAAAACATGCCTATCAGACATACGGTACTTGCCTTAAAGCCACGGTTGTTGTCTGTCTATATGGACTGTTCTTGTGGTTTTTAGTATCGAAAGGTTTTTGTCTCCTATGTGCAGCATCAGCACACACTGCATGAACTATATCTGCTGTTGCTTGCTTTTCTTACAGTAAATGCCAAGCTAACCTGGCTAATTAACATGAACATACATTACAGATTGTACATCTAACACCTTAAATTCATATCAGCAAACTTACTTCTCACTGGAGGCATACAGGTTCCCACTGTCCAAACTATGCAGTCCAAACAAAGTTTAAATATAACTGCAGCTCGCTTACAGTCCAGCATGTCTCCGTAGTAACTGACAAGGGATGCAACTTGCATCAGCTAAGAAGGAATGATTGAAAGGCTATTAACCAATAGAAACACACGGAAGGTGGGACTTATTATATTATTATGGGAATATTTTCAAACAATGAAAGAACTAAGGTAAAATTAAAAGAAAGGATATGAAATCTTTTTCACACGTGTAGTTCATTCTTCTTACTCTGCCATTCACTTTCCTCATGCATGCTCATGCCAAATGTCTTTGCTGCCACTGCTGGGCTGTCAATGGAGATTTTAGCTGTGCACATTTCTCCTTAGAACAGTAACACATCTACATGGTTAGCCTATCATACTGATTCTGTCTTTTAAATATGATTTCATGCACTTGTCCACCTTTCCACTACCGCCAGATTGTTCAGCTTCATCATTCATCATCAGCCTCATCAGTCTCAGCAGAGTCATCAGTCACCACCACCAGTGTCTGGACTCCGTAGTCTAAGTGTCAAATTTCCCAATGGCAGCAACTCAAGAAGGGTGAACACAGACACACAGAGGCAGGCTGACGCAGTTATACTAACAAGATGATGAACAGGCAGGCAAGTAGGGAAAACAAACAAGCAGGAAGAGGTAACAGGAACTCAGGGAAAACACTTTTGAGCCAAAACAGAAGACTGATTTGACAAGTGATGAATGGCTGATGTAAATACTAAGGTGATGACAGAACAGGTGTGTGAGTTGGCAGGGGAGTGAATGTGAGGAACAGGTAAAGAAGTGTACTGAAGAGGGGTAAAAAGTTCAGTGATATCTGAAACACAGATGAAAAACAGCAGGTCTGAGAAAGCAAAGAACATAGGAGAGATAAAGCAGACCAACACCACAGAATTCATTATCACATGCCATCTTACTTAATTCGCTTGTCTCTCCTGATTGCTCTCTCTTTGAAGTGAAACTTTCAAGCACATTCAACTTCTTTCTCAGTTTTCTTTCCAGTTTTAGTCTCCACTCTAACATTATGGACTGTGTTACTGCAAACATCACTGTTAGCAAAAACAGATGAATGTATCCCATAATCATATCATCCACCTATTCACCGAACAGTATGCATTGTTACTGCAGTGACAGTTGTTTGCAGCTTTAACAGCAGCCCAACTACATTGAGTTTAAGCACATTCCAGGAAAATACAATGTACAGAGTAGAAAGTACGTCTCACAGAACATCTATTGGGAAAATTTCCTGGCGTGCATAAGAGCATGGTTGATTTTACATTTGTTTAGACAGTGTAAGAAAATAAAATGAGAGAATTAGTTGTTTGTCAAATGTCAGCAGCTTTGGATCTATTGATTTCATGCAAGCATTTGTCACATGGTGATTGCAATTCTTTAAGGGTCTTCTATAGATCACAACTTATCCAGAACTCAGTCTCACGAGTATTAAACAGGACAAAACCTTTTGAATCTGACCACGTGACTCCAATTCCCCGAAAACATCACTGACTACCTTTAGTGTTCCCGTTTTCACACATGTATAAAATCACAGCACTGGCATCCTGGGAGGCAACAGATAGATTTTAAAATCCTTTTACTTTTTCAAAGTATTAAATGTTCTTGGACATAAATACATCTCTGGCCTCTCGGGTCACTTGGAACAGTGCTTATACTCAGAAAATATAATAGTGTTTTGCATGCTAGTATTTGTATGTATGTTGCAAATAAGTTGTATTACCTGCAGTCCTTTGTCAAACCAGCGGTTCCCACTGTTCCACTGGCTGCCTCCTCCATGCAGCATCTGGAGACAATGAGTCCGCCACCGCGTCTCATCCATCGCCAGTGGCATCGCTCCATCCAAACACAGTGTGAGGATGCTACTCTGGATGGCTGACACTGATTCTTTGTTGGTCTCATCTAAACACATTAAGAACATGCACGCAGAGCAAATGCTGGATTTATTTAACCAGACTGCAACAGTTTAACAAACCATCGACTGAAACTTACCAGAATTTAAACATCAAAGGACAGCTCCAAATGCAATATTTGTAGGACCTGACCTCTTGCTTACACTTGACACAGAGGGAAGAGATCCCAGGATAGAAAGTATTAAAGGACTTAGGGCGGGGGTCGGCAACCCGCGGCTCTGGAGCCGCATGCGGCTCTTTAGCGCTGCCTAGTGGCTCCCTGGCGCTTTTTCA
>JAPQLA010000011.1:736295-749686 GCA_029822935.1 Naso vlamingii
ATGGGATTTGATGATTGTAAGAAAAACATTTATGACAGACATCGGTATCATTCGAGGTGGTATCGCTGTATTTTTTAAGAACCAAACAGTTACTTTGAAATGTAGGCCAATGTGTAAACAGGAGAGAGCAGGCTGTCAGTCAAAATGAGGAATGTGGTGGATTTGCTGAAGCGTTCCTCTGGTGCCGGTTTCACTGATGAGGAAATGCTCAGTCATCTGACACATCAGCACCACAGCAGTGTGAGACCGAAACCAACTTTGCGTATTCACAGGCGAGAAGTACAAAGACCTGCAGGAAAAGTAGCTGGTTAAAGGGTTAGCTCAGCCACATAATGCACACACACACACACACACAGGTTTCCTGACTCACGTCTGCTGCTGTTTAAACTTGCAGATAGTTTCAGTTTTTTTATTTTTGCCTCCACCTCAAAACAATGAAGATAAATGGAATTTAATTTTGAAAAGTTCAAAGTGTCTCTTTTAGAAACATTGCCCTTATCACTCGAGATAATCCAAAGCTGTCATCGTAAAGTGTTTTCATTGGGACTACCTTCTTCCAAATTTCCCTATGAAATTATTTATTATTGCACAAAACTCCCTCTTCCTCACTTGTGTTGTGGTAAAGGCTGAAATCTCAGAGATGCATAAACCTGAACATATAACATGATAAAACACTGTCACTACAGGCTTTCCCACAGCAGACGCAGCAGAGACATAAATAAGCAGACACCACTGTGGCTGAAAACTGTGCCACTAATGGCCACTAGATGGTGGCTCCAAAAATTCTTGAACTGCACAGGATTCCTCTGTGAAGCTCTTCTTACTCAGAGATTGTGCAATGCTGTTGCAACAAAGACCCTTCTTTAAATCGCCCTTTCTTTTCTTTTTCCTTTTTTTTTTACACTGAACCAAACAGCACAGTGTGTGATTTAAGAAGCATGTCTGCGTTTTAGAACTTTATGACTGATTCATTTTAACACACAGAGTTGTGTGTTTAGCATGCGCGTCTGACAGCACAAACAGCAGCATAATACGAAAATAATCATTTAATTATAACTATTATTATTATAATCTTTATTCAGTCATGCATTCTTATTGAAATTAAGATCTCTTTTTCAAGAGAGACCTGAGTACAAAGAACATTCGTAAAAACAAAACATTCATGAGAACACAAACTGTACAAACTGACAAAAACAACACATTTAAAAAATTCAATTAAAAACAGTTACACAAATCGCAATGCAATGTTCTCATTGCATTACAGCTGATCTTCTTGTTTACCCAATTTGCATTGCATTGACATTTTCGTTTGCTGTTTATTGTTTTTTTTGTTTGTTTGTTTGTTTTGTTTGAATTAGCTGCTACGTGCTGACATAACATTTGTCAAAAACAATACAAATGTTGAGTCAGCTTTGTTACGGTTAAGGCGCAATAACGGCGCAATATTTCCTCTTTGAACGGGCTGTGTAAAAGAAATATTGTGCCCATATGTCTTTTCCTGAGAATGTTGAAGTTTCTACTGAGGCTCTAAGTTGTGTGTCATGGTGACGATTTGACTGACCGACCCTGCAGTTCCCCCTCCACTCTACGGAGTGATTCAGTGTCTTTTAACTTGTGTAAATTTTCTTTTGTTTTAGTTTATTCTCAGTTCATTGATCAGCTTCATTTCCAGACAGGAGGCTGTTTTTAATGAATAAGCTCTGATAAAGCCACTGCACACTGCCAGCCTAGCACCAAACAGCAGACAGACATACTTCAAGGAGAGCTATTATACTCATTTTTGGGTCTTTCATCTTGATTTTGGACTCCTATAGAGAAGCTAAACACAACTGACCGAACTATAAATTCTGTAGATCTTCAGAAACCTCTGACTCGCGCTCTCTCTCTTTCTTGTATTTTCCGTATTCTCTTGTAACGGTCTGTGTCGGTTACTCCTCCCCCTTCCTTCATACGCACCTCCATACTCAACAACCCCTTCACTGACACAAAATAAACACAGCTACGACACTGATAAAATATCACCTACAGCTTGTGCTTCTGACTCTTCAACACAACAAAGCAACGTGCGATACTTAAGCAGCAGTTTTTTAATCCAGCTCAGGTGCTCATGTTGAAGAAGTAAATAAATCCACGGGGAAAAAATCCACAAGAAACCGGAATGCTATCAACTTCTGTCTGGTGATTGTTTCTTTAGGAAAGTTTAACAAAGTTAACTTCCCTTTATTTACCCCAACAAACCCCACTCTATTGGAGGCATCTCAAACAAGATGCTGACAGTAATCCATAAAGCAGAGAGCAGAGCACAGCGGTGTCTAAGCAAAGTGGGGGAGGGGCATACTCAGGCATGCCCATATTAGGAAGTCCTGCATGCATTAACATCACTGGAAAAACTGTGTGAAAAAAACCTGTAGAACACAGCGTACAGAACCAACTGAAACAGCCTGCAGGGCTCACTTCCAAATGCATGAACCTCATAATGTGACACTTGGGCATCGTTAAACACGTGTATCCGACATTGTAACAACATTTATAGGTCAGAAAAGATGAAAAGGAATAATAGCTCTCCTTTAACGATTAGCTGGTCTGACATGTAGTTGTTCTAGGATAAATATTAGCCTTTTTTTTAAAAAAAGTGACCAAAAAACCGACTACAAACGTTGATGTTCCTCTATCTCAGCTGCATGTGGGTGAACTATCAAAAAAAATTGTAATCATAAACCACACTGTCATTCAGTGAAGATTTAAAAGAATGTAAACAGGCTAAAATAAATTGTACAATAAATATTTACCCAATAAATACAAAATCTGAAATGTCCTAAAAAATCGTGTCTTCTTCGTCAGTTTGAAATGCCATTAGCTGCTAACGTGGGAATGTTGTGAAGCAGGTAGGCTTTGTGAAAGGGGAGTGGAGGAAATGAGCAGGAGAGAAGCAGGTTGCACACAGCAGAGGCACAGGGAGAGAGCGAGTCACTTTGAAATATCGGTTTTGACTGATATATTGATTATTCATGAATTTCATGCATAATCTGGCTCCGATCTGTGGCTGTGTATTGATCTCGTCATGCCTCTTACTCGTGCTGATTTTCCAAGACATATCAGTCCATTTTTACGCCCCTATAAACAAGGAACTGTTTGCTTCACAGTCGCCATAAACTACAATATAAAGATCTACCAGTGCTTTGTTTATGGCTTTGTTTTGCTGCCCCAAAGTGGCCAAAAAAAGAATGAATACAGCTTTAAATAGAAGGATGTTTTGGAGTTGTTTGGATGTGTGTGTGTCAGCCTAGTTACAGTCAGCAGTGGCGGTTTCCTCGTGCTCGTCCTCATCTCACGCAGACTGCTCTCTCTCTCTCTACTTCACTAAATTATGTTCTTTTGGCTCCAGATGGCAGACGGTTAAAATTTACTTTAACCCTTCACAAACCTACCTGTGACATCAAATATACCATGTCAGTGTTTTGTTGTTTTTTTACAAGGTGTGCCAGCAGTCTGAGAGTCATGATGACGTATTCTGCATAAACAAAGACAGCAAGTTTCACATGTCATCACAGCAGTGTGATGTGTCTTTAATAGTTCCTCATTCTGGGTAACGCCTACCTGGATGTTCATAATCCTTACTGCCGGTAAACATGTTGAAATAATAACTGAAGAGCAATTAAATCTTTATTAATCATTTACAAATTCAGTTATGTAACTGTAAAGGTAGCTGAATACCTGAAACAAATAAGGGATAATAGCATATCAAAGAAAAAACACCAACATACTTTATGTTTGAGCCTGAGCAGCAACACAGTTGTGAGCCCTCTCAGTCACATATTACACGCAGGCAGCATTGCAGTGGCCTCTACAGGTTTAATCATAGGTTCAAATGCTTGCCAAGTGATTGCAATAACCTGTGTTGAACCTGTAGAGGCCAGTGCAGCACTAGTTTTCTGCCCTGTGTGATTAGTGTCTTTGTTACTGTTTCCAAATTCTTCTGAGGTGGGACTGTGCTTCTGTAGCCTGCAGAGTGCAACAAGATATTTATTTTCACGCAGGATGAACTTGAAGTGGAACTCCCTCTGGATAAGAACAAGAACCCGCTGAGGGTTGGCTGAAGGACGCCTGCTTGTAATGTTCTCTATGAATGATGAATGCAAGATGCAGTGCAGGACACACACTCATCTTTTCTTCCAGAGGAGGTAGCTGTTTGCAAAGAGGAGCACATCCCAGAGGGTCCCTGAGATGAAACAGGTTTCCTTCAGTTTAATACATAAAGATCACTGCTCACTAGATAAATGCTTGTTGGAGGTGCTGGAACTCGTATTCAACATAAAGAGCATCCCCACACTGCAGTCTGTGCTCTATTGATTTATTGGGAAAGGCTTTCAGCAAAGAATCTTCTTAAACCTTTGAATGACAAGTTTAGAAAAAAAAAGCCAGTCTTTTCGAGCACAGTTAGCTTAAAAAAAATCATATGTATAGTAGTATATTGTAAAAGCACATGTATAGCCACAAACAAAGACAAAGAGTGCCTTGGTGGTTACAAAAAGCATCCCTAGTTTTGAATCTCCTGCAGTGTGATAGTTGACATGTGGAGCATCCTGGGAGCTCCATGCGGTCTTTATCCATGCGGAAATGTACTGAGAGACTGTGTCACATGTCGGTTTAAAGGGTCCAGTCAGCTACATGATAAAAACACATTTTCTCACTTACCTGTGGTTTGTGTCAGGGAGTTTTTGTTGTATTTCTTAAGGTTTTAAGGTAAGTGTCTGTGAAATCCGGCTCCATCTCAGTACAATAAAAATGTAACTGTTTTTGTCTTTTGTTAGTTTTTTATTCAACATTAAACTGTCTTCTGAGACACTGTCCCTGTTAACTCTGCATAACCCCCAAACCTGCTCTTTCTATTTAAACTGCTTTCTAATAAATAAAGGAGTTCCTTTGCCTGACGTATTAAACCTAAACTATCTGCATTGCAGATTGGCAGAGCTGCAGCAAAGATGCAGCCACTAGTATATGAGACTACATCCACATATCTGAGTCGTAAATAAAAGACACAGCAGTATTTCTGCATTTGAGTCTTGCATCATCACCCATTCGGCGTCTTAGCAGCTCGAAGACAGAGCAGCTTGGAGACAATCAAGTCTCCGTTTTATTTTGAAGACTCCGTCTTGGTGTCTCACTGAGGTCAGGCACAGACGTAGGGGTTTGGAGACGCCTGCTCCTACAACCTTTGTGATTGGTCGCCTCGCAGTCACGTGGCTATTTTACGGAAGAAAACAAATCTGTATGTATCATGCATGCATGTATCTGTGAGCCTCAACTACCCGGTGATACTTCGATGTGGATGACGAATTACAGGCGTTGCTGACCTTGTTGTCTGCTAGCAGCTGTTATGCAGTTAATTTCTGTCTTTCATCACACTACTTCTGCTTACATGTGCAGGAGGAAAGACATTATTCAGTGAAACGTGACAGTTCACATGTTCAGCACCACTATCAGCTCTATATTGATTGGTAAAACTTTATTAACAGAGTCGTGGCTCCAGAGGAATGGCGAGCAAACTCTTGCATGCTGGTCCAGATCAGCCCTGACTGACCTGAACTAAAAAGTGCGTCCGCATGTGGTGGGAACAACAACACATGCAGGCACATGTGGATGTTTTCACAAAGCTGACCTGCACATTGTATCAACATAAGTAATGAGGGAAGACTCCGGAAAAACACCACTGCGTTTAGATTATCCTGACAGGTTGTGTCTGTCATCATCAGACAAGTTTGTAAGGGTGACATCATCTTGCTGGAGCCGAATTAACATTACATTAAACACGTCGTACAGAGCCTGAAGTGATGGAGTTTATCATCGGTGAGTTATGTCACAATACCTGAGAGTGAGAGTTGCTAGTTTCTACAGACTAGTTAACAGAGAGAAGAAACATCCTTTGAATGAACAGGTGCAGTGTGATGCTGAGTGGTCATATGATAAGTGTGCAGTTTGAATGGAGAGTAGAGCTGCTACGGAGCTTACAATGTGCATTTGGACATTAGCATCTTTGATTCAAGACTCCATCTTAAATCAAAGACGCAGCAATGTGGATGTAGCCTAAAGGGTTTGTATAACTATGTTTTGTTTTTGTCACTATTTTTGTGACATGCGTACATTTTAGGGAACAAGCTTATATGCTGTTTTTCCTAGAGTGAAAATAAAAGATCTCGGTCTTTGTGCTCAGTTTGAAGCTTCTTGTGTTAGCCTAGCTTAGCATACAGACAGGAAGCACAGGGAAACACTTTCCTCAATCCAAAGTTTAAACACACACAACCCTGTGCTGCCTCATGTACTAAGTCTGAATGTGAGTTCAGACCAAAAGCTTCAAAATCGCCTGTGGGCGCTCTGGTCGCTGGCATCGTGCTGCTAGCCTCCTAGCAGGCGTTTGCAGGAGGCGGACATAGGGGCGGGGTTTTCAGGCTACGCTGCAGGTGTGCCTGTGTAGGCAGACCAGCTGTGCACTTTACAAGGATGAAAAAATATACTATTTTTCATGTTTTCACAATATATTAATCATGTCTTTCATTACAAAATTGAAATAACGCTCAAAATCACAGCTACATAGCCCTTATGAGTGTTTTATTATTATGAATTCATCCTCGTCTTCACGAAGAGGCTGACTGCACGTATAATTGTTGACAAATGTGACTGGTGATTTTTGAATGTCTCTGTAAATAAACAAAGACGACACATACAGCTGCAGGAAACCAGACACCGCTATGATCAGTTTTTCCTCCATCGTCTACTACTTGTTTTCTCCTCGTTTTCGTCTACTTCTTCATCCTCTTCTCCTTCTTCTTCCCTTGCTGTAGGAATCCCGGTCTGCAATTGGCTGCTGCTTCGGTGGCGGCGTTGCTCATTTGCATAAAGTTGAGCTCCTCTCAACTTCAAATAGACGCTCTGGTTGTTGGCATCATGCTGCCCGCCGCTGCTGAGGCGCCTGACGCCCTTCGTCGCCAGTGTTCGTTGAAAATGAACGGCTGCCGGCTGCTTAAGATGCTCATGAAGCTTTTGGTCTGAACTCACGGTGAGGTTTTACAGCAGCAGTCCAGGTTTGATTCCAACCTGCCGCCCAGCCGCATGTCTTTTCCTCTCCGTCTCTCTCTCCATTTGCCCCCACCTCTTTAAAAATTTATACCCTGCCCCAAATTTTTGAGGTTCATTAAGTAATGTGTTGTGTATCGATGTATTCTTAAAGAAATAGTTGAAGGAGTTGCAGCAGTTAACTCCCCCAAAACCATGAACTGTCCTTCTCATTTTCTTTTAATGTACAGAGCAAGCAAAACAGGTATGTGTCTAATAGTTAGCTTTGTATGTTCAAACTAAAGTTTTTGAATTATTGCTCACAAATTTGACCATTGGAGTGTTAATATAGTCAGTATTTATTTGGCCAACCAATCGCACAAACATTAGCTTAAGCTAACTAGCAACTTAATGCCTCTGTGGGTGTTCATGTATTTGTGGTGCGTGTGTGTGTATGTTTGTTTGATAGTTGAGACCAGTCCTCCCCTTTTTTCCCCCTCTGGTCTCTCTCTACATGCATGAAGTAGAGTTATAAAGCTCCAGGAAAGCCAAATTCTTTGCTAAAGTTAAAGCTTTTTAAACTTGGATGCATCTTTTCTTCAGTACCAGCCGGTGACTTCTTGATCTGTTTGCCCACCATGTATCTTTCCAATAAGTTTGTACAATTGTGCTGCGCCTGCTCTGCCTTCTGTCTGAACACACCTTTACAGGTGTGCCAGGTGTTTCCCACACAGACATGAGATTATTATTGAACTTACCAAAGAGAGAAAGCATATAACTCCACAAAAGTGTTATTCCTTAAAAGGGGCATTCCTGAATTTTTTACGTAAGGCCTCATTTTCAACCTACCCAGTCCTAGTCCCATTAATGAGGACCATTTTCAGCTCACAGCAAGCAGTATTGAGTTTTAGCATCCAAACTAACACAAGCTAATGCTAATGCTAGCAGAAGTCAATCGTTTCATTACCAAACTCTTACTAATCACTCCACAGTGCATCCAAAGCAAGTCAAATATGATAACAGTCTAATGTGGCAAATTCAAGTGTTCATAGCATAATTTTAGAAGTCAAACCAAATTTCTTTAATTTGTGTGAACATAATTTCTGGTTAGGGTCGTTAGCAACAGGAACTAAACAAGTTTGGTTTACTTCCTGTTTGACATATAAAATTATGCTACGAACACACGAATTTGCCTCAATAGACTGTCATCATATTCCACTTGCTTTGGTTGTCACTGTGGAGTGTTTGATCGGAGTTTGTAAGCAAAACCATTGACTTGCGCTACCATTAGCATTAGCTTGTATTAGTTTGGAAGGAGAAACTCGGTACTGCACGCAGTGAGCTGAAAATGGTCTCCATCAATAGAGTGCTTAAGTCACACCTCTCTACTTCATGAGAAGGCCGTGGGACCTTAATGCAGAAAAAATATGAAGGGTGGTCAATAAATAGGGACAAATTATTTTTTGATTCTGTTTAGCTTGTGCCCTGAATTACACATATGACGGTTGGCAATTTAAAAGACAATTTTTCATGTAAAGAAGGTTGAATTTTGTCATCAAACGGTAAAGTAAAACGTTTTTGTGAGACCGCTCAGTAAACTACATGTCTTGTCTCGGACAAATTTATATCACTAATGCTTATATGGCCATAGCACAGTTTCTTTCTCTCCTTCACAATGACGGGAAATTGATTAAAAGAGGGAAAATCATTACAAGCATGAGCATGTTAAGAGCTGCAGCTAAGCAAACAGTTTTGTAAGAGATCGTTGTTACAGCGTCACTTGCACGGCGATCGGGTCTGCATTTTTTCTAAATACATATTTTCAAAGTCTTATAGGCAGTTGTGTGATAAACTGCGACTTTCTTGGCTTGCAAAACTATCTTTTAAATGAACAAACATCATATGTGAGATTGACGATACAATTTAAACACAATCAAAAAATAATTTGGCCCTCTCCACTGACTACGGTTCATAATTTTCCAAAATAAGGTCCCATGGGGTCCACCACAGGGGGTGTAACTTAGCCACTCTATAGGAATAGCACTGCATGGGTTAAAAATGAGGCCCTGTGGCAAAAATTCAGGAACATCCTTTTGACACAAAATGTCACAGAACCAACCCCTTTTTATAAAAATAAAACCTAAACCCTATGACACTGATTCTAATACGTTTAGACAAAACATACTGATTTCATTCCTTTAACATGCTTTTCTTTGTCTCCCCACATTCTTCCATCATACTGCGGTCTCTTTCTATTTTCAGTCCTTCCTCGTTGTCTCTTCTCTCCCCTGTTCACAGCCATCCTCCCACCCTTGCCCATCTCCTCCCCTCATCTTTTCAGCCTCGCTGCTCAATTGTCTCGGGCTCATTTTACCAGTCCTCTGCTCATTGCACTGACATCTTCTTATTTTTCACCCCTCAGTTTCTTCCTTAGCATGTTTATTTCTTTCTCTGTACCTAGGAGAGGGAGTGCAGCATTGCAACACAATTGCAGGTGTCAGCAAAGCAGATCCTGCCTTTGCATGCATTGTCAGCACTGGAGATCATAGAGGTGCATGTCTGTGCTGCTGCCACAGTATCCACACACACTATTATTACTCCTGTGCTTCTCTGCCTCCTTGTTTAAATGTCTTTCCTTCTGTTATCTGTTGCTTTATCTTCTGCACCTAGTGCCTAATTACCGCACTTCTCACCAGCCTCTCTACCAGCTGTTGTTTAGTCTGGCAGAAGAGCAATTGTTTGTAGCACATCTTTCAGAAATTAGATTTCACAATCTATTTCAAAGAAGAAGGCAATAACATGTATCGAAAATGAGTAAAATGATTTATTGATGAATACTGGTTTGTTTCTCAGTGAAGCTTAGGAGTGACTATCATGCCTGATTTCTCCACCCAGTTCTGTATGCACTTCACACAAAATATATCAGACGCCAGTGACTGGATTTTAATGATACTTGGGGGAATAATGCGTATCTGTGATCAGTCTTAGAGAAGAAAACAATGTTTGATTTGGTAATAAATGGGTATTTTCTACTCATACCTTCAATATTACACCCTAAAGTGGCTGCTGGTGATTTTTTGGGGGAGGGGGGGGCTGGCAAACTTTTTTGTAGGGCATGGAAACAAGTAATGTCAGTAACACAGGACAGATTGTATAATGCGTGTTGGCAGATATGCAATAATATACAAAGCACCACTGTGGAGAAAAAATAAGCAACTTCATGCAATTAAAGTCATAAGACAGTTTTGCCAATCATTGAATTTTATGGATTTACCATCACAACATAAAATGCCAACTCCATTAAACCCACTGAAAGAATATTTAAACAAAAAAGCAAACGTATGACATATTCCTCAGGATTAGTAAACATGAAGCCTACTAGACTGTCCCACAGGAGAATTGAAATAAAACAATATAGATAAAAATACTTTGATTTAAACAATGGGTCTGATATGGGTCTCCACAAAAATATAATCAGTACATCTTTAAAACCACAACTCCCCCTTCTCCTTAATTATAAGAAAGAAAAAAAATGTTTTTTGCAATCATTATTTCAGAAGTTCAGCCATGCAGTTGCATTGCATTTTCCATGTGGATCCAAGTTTTTTTTGCTTTGTTTTGTTTTTTGGGCTGGACCGCAGGGGCCTGGAAAACAAACATGTCTGTCACTGAGTGAGTGAGGCGATCAAATTTCAGGATTGGTCAGACAGACAATCATTACTCTGTCCTCATAGGTCGATGCCCTTTCAAAATTAATCCGCGCGAATGATCATTACATCACCAGTGAGCAATCCGCCTGCTGTGGAGTGTGTGTGGACAGAAGTCTCACTGGGCGAGACAACAGAAATCCAAAAATGTCTCCACAAGCTGTAACATAATAGCATAGATGTTGTTATATTTTGTCATGATTAAGGGTGTTTCGATCGATCGGAAAACGGTTGCTGTCTGCCGATAATTATTAAAAATATTTTGATTCGTGGTCGCTATAAATGCTGATCAAAATAGCCAATCAAATGACGTAACACACGTGACAATTTTGTCCATGCAGCGTGAAAATGGCTTCACAAAGTCTGGAAAGTTTACAAGGTGTCTGAGAAGGACAGTAAACAATAAGCACTAAAAATAAGAACAGACAAGACAAAGATCGTTTACTGTTAGAAAGGAGTCTAAATGACCTGCTCGTTGGTATCGTAGGTCAGCCTTCACTGAATGCACACAAGGACACACTTAGGATCGCAAGACGGCTGAAGACGGCTCTGTGAGCAAGTTCAGCTAAGCAGTGCAACTCCACCACTCCAACCAGACTGTTGCAGAATAGTTTTTATTCAGAGAAGGTCAATGTGATTTTGCCTTCATGTACGGAGTGGTGGGGCAGTCCTCCAGCACCCTTTACTGACCAGCTGCCACTGACTCTACGGGTCCTTACCTTCCAACTGGCGCAAAGGCGACAGAGTGCAGCACGAGCATCATTGCTGGTTTCTGAAAGACGCAGTTGTCATTTTCACACCCAGCGCCCGCTTTATTTAACGTGGACTTAGGCAACGGTGATATGTACACCAAAGATCGCTTGTCCTGGCTTTCTAAGTGGAAATGTTATAAATTATAACTTTGTGATTAAACACCACCAGAGGAACAAGAGACGAGATGATGAAGGTGACAGTTTATATCGAGATTAAACTTGTCTGCAGTTGACACGGCTACTTTTGGTTGTGTACAGGCCAAAACATGCTCCCCCATTTCTGAAAACACCAACAAACATTTCACAACTCGTGAACTCGGAGCTTTCAGATAAATTCGACTTGTGACGTTGTGAACACGACAACAGGGAGGCCTTCATATGGTCTCTTCTCGTGAACACGATAAACATAAAAAGCACCATAAATATCAAAAGCACTTGTGTACTTGTGCTCATCTGTGCGCCCATAGGAGTGCTGGTCTGAAAAGGAGGTGTGGTCAGGTGCATTTCTGCCCCATGGCTTTCTTGTAGCACCAGAAAGCCCTTGCGCTATCGACCCCAAAAAAACGTGTCTAAAGTCTAGTGCAGCAGTGTCCTGCTATTTAGAGGGCACACTCTTTGGATACCCGTACACAGGTGTGTTCACAAGGCACATGCATTCTGCTTGTGACATAAAGGGACTCACAGCAAAAACTTAGACAGCCTATCACCTGTATGTGGTGAAGCTTTTTCTTTTCTGTCTTCTGACTTCATTATACCTCATTTTCTCTCTTTTGCTTTGTGCCACTGACCTGGTCATGCAGAAGACGAGGACACTCTCCTCTCACGCCTGGTTTCACCTCAGGGAGCTTTAGTGGATGACTGCTGCTCTCATGGATAATCTGCTTGCACGCTTTCACCTTGCGCACAAACAGATCTTTTTCCTCAATGCTAGCTAAAGCGCTCACTTCTCTGACCGCTCGCCTCTGCCATCTAAATAGCAGTGTGCCCTCTTTAGGGACACCTGACTTTTCATCTGGATGAGACACGACGGACTGTTGGTTTAATTCATGTTACATCCTAAAGACATCTTGGTTTAATTAAGGGAGTAAATCCAACTCCCTTTTGCGCTAAATGCACTGGTGTTAAAATACTGTGCACCTTAGACTGTTAGTTGTTATACATTTCTTTCTATCTATCTATCTATCTATCTATCTATCTATCCGCACACACACACACACACAAACATTTTAATGACTCCTCTAATAACCTTTTAAGGAGTAACTGCAACCAGCCTGAAAATAAGACTTACGCTGCCGTTTCTCTTGTTTGCTCTCTAACTAAAGGACCTCGGTGGACCTAGTGGGTGCTTCTCGAGTCTCCTATTTGTCGTTTCCTTGCTCCTCGCTCCTCGCTCCTTGCTTGAACCGGAAGTTGTTTTGGCGACGCCATCTTGCAGACCCCGTCCCAAAGCTCTTACTTGTGCACCGAGGATCAAGGAACAAGGAGCGAGGCTACACGAGTCCATCCTCCACCGAAGTCTCTCAGCTCAACGATCGGGTATAAAAGCTCCGCCTCCACAGCGGGATCAGCTGGCATGAACACACTCAGCAGCTGATATGAATGACTTGGATATATTTCCTCATCACAGTGGGAGTAAATAACACAGCAAGACAAGAATTAAGACTTATATCATGACCACTGGCAAGCAGGTAGTTTGTCCGTTGGGAAGATATGACAAACTACTTATTAGCAATATAAGAGCAAGTGATCAATGGAGTTATGAAAGGGGCTGTATCAGAGGGAATGTAATTAATGTAACTGTAATGGCAGATGTTAGATGTTCAATTGAAAAATTTTTCAATTGAAAGATTGAAAAAAAACAAGGAGAGGGGCTCTACATAGA
>JAPQLA010000011.1:843079-856297 GCA_029822935.1 Naso vlamingii
TGTGAATCTGATTACTTCTCATAAAGTACACTGAATTAACTGCTTCCTTTGGATTCGGGAGATTTGAAGTGGGTGATAGACAGACAGAGACATACACAGAAAATAAATCAGAAAGTCTTGAAATGATTGGCTCCTTGTCAAAAACACTGAACTATTCGAAAACAAAAAAATTCCATGTTCTGTCTCTGTTATGTTGCTCTAGAAAGTGACAGACTTGTGCACTGTTTTTTATTTGCAGGCTGTTTGGACACAGTGGCGCCTGCAGTGCATGTGGACAGTCTATACCTGCAAGTGAGATGGTGATGCGAGCACAAGGCAATGTTTACCATCTTAAAGTGAGTGTGATTATGTAAAAGCACATCACCACGTCATCATCATGCTGATATCTGTAGCTCATCCTAATAATAATCTGACAAAAAATATATTTGTCTCCTAGTGTTTTACCTGTGCGACCTGCAGGAACCGCCTGGTCCCCGGCGACCGCTTTCACTACATCAATGGGACTATCTTCTGTGAACATGACCGACCGGGAGCAGGTCTGCTCAGCGGACATCCAACTCCACTGCAGGCCAACAGCATGATGTCTGATCAGAAGGTGAGACGTGTTGCTACATTTAGTGTAGGCTATTCAGCTATTATTGTTTAGTTTGTTTGCAAAAATCAGACTAACTAAGAAAAGGAGGGATCACAAGCACACAGGGATCCAAGAGCCACATCAGCACTTTAATAAAATGTCACAGTGAGGATGATGAACAGCTGATTTTCTTCTAAAAGTAAGAAAAAGTAAGTAAAGTTCACAGATAATTAGAACTTTTTATTGTGTGAAAGGTAATAGTTATAAAAGTAAATCTAGAGAAACTCTAACTCATCAACTTAAAGGGATAGTTCACCCACAAATTAAAGCTCAGTCATGATTTACTCACCGTCAAGCTGATGGAAGGTCAGGTGAAGTGTTAGTCAACAAAACTTGGCTGGAGTTTCACAGGAAAAAGCTGTCGCAGTGATTTCCCAAACAATTGGAGTGAATAGTTACCAATTTCCAAACATTAAAATAAAAAAAATAATTAATTAATTAAAAACTTGGGTTGTCAGCATGAAGGCGATAATCGTGATCAATTAAACGCTTAGTGTAACGTGTTATTTTTATTATAGTGTTAATCGTGTGCTGCTATTTCATCCCTTCGAAGCACCATTAGTCAATCCTGCTTCCTACTGGGAGTCATAGAGAAGAACGACAACAATATGCTTCTGAGTGGCTCGTTTTTTCTTTTTATTATTTGTCTTCCTCCAAAGTTCCAGACAAGAAGATAGATACCTTTCTTCCCACTGCGTGCAGTAACAAGGAAGAGACGGGCAGAGCTCGCCCACTGCTAATTAGCTTAGCTCAAATACTGGTAGTCAATGGGAAGTGTTAGCCTGCTTCCACCCAAAGTCATCAGATAAACTCTCTGACAACTCTAAACGGTCCCGTGGGTTTGTTGTGACTTGTTTTTTTACCACAATAATTATTTTTAAGATGTGTACACACCCAAAGCAAAAAAAATATTCACGTCACCTGATCGCACAGTCATCTTTGCGTGATCAAATTGCTAAAGTTGAATATTTTGAACATGTGCGAAAATGCCATGGACACGAAAATCGAGCCCTCGCGCATCATTTCACCACCATCCCATTGCGCTCTGGGTCCCGTCGTGACACCCAACACGATTTTGCATCATGCCGTTGACTTTGTATGTATGTAGTTTGTTTATAGTGCATTATAATGTGTTATATATGTTCATAATGTGTTACAATGCATCACAGAGACAAGCTTCATAGGAAGTTTTACTGTTGTTGCTGCTGTTTACAGGTCTGCTGAGGAAGAAGATGGAAAACCACCTGTGTGCCTTCTCCTCCACCTTTCTCCTCAGTGTCTTCTTCACCCTGCTCATCTTCTCTAAACCTGCCATTGGCTGAACAGCCTCCACTCTAATTGACTGTCACTCCACAGACTGGATGTAGACTTTACTGCTACTGGAAGAATGCTCTGTTGGAAGGTTGAGGATTTTTTGGAATTTACTTATACAGTAGACTGTTGTCTATTGTAAACTGTGGCAATAATTACTCATGAGAACTGGCATGATTAACCAGAAGAAATGCAGTTATCCCATTGGTGTGATTCCAGAGGAATCATCTTTTACCTTTAGCCAGCTAGCCAGTTAGAGTGGACATTGAATAAAAGGGGGGGGGACTGACAGCAATGTCATTCCTGCAGTAAGCGAAATATCTTTTCAAAATTAAAAAATCACACACAGAGTGTGACCATGTTTTGGTTTGAGGAAAAAATGTGTGGATCTCCTGAGTCAAGTTTCAGCTGCTGGATGTTTTTCTTCCACTCTGGGAGACAGCTGAACAAGAAAAAATCTATATTGATACTTAGACTGTTTCTCTGTGTGAGTCTCTATGAAATATTCAACAAACACGTTAGCCTCCAGATTGTTTTTGACTACAGTGTGTTGGAGGAAGTAGTAGCTGGCCTCTGGGGGCTGTGTGGCAGTAAGAAAGGACAAGGTTTTTTCTCCTGTTTTAGCCAACTGCAAATTGTATATTTCTCAAATAGTGGCCGTGGAATTCATTTACATGCCTTTATTTGAGATAAGCCTTTATGTCTAATTGATCCTGTTTCACAGTTAATACAAACTCCACTCTTCCATTTTGTCTTGATAAATTCAGTGCTATGTCCATTTTCACAGCACATGTTGCATTGTCACAGCAAGAGTCATGTCACTTTGAAGGTAACTTCCCATTGATCTGCAGTACATCAAAAAGAAAAAATGGAAATGACTGGCTTAGACTGCAGTGAAAGTGTATAAAAACAAAAACTCTTAACAAAGAAAGAGTCAAGTTGTGTTCTTACAGGAGGCGAGTAAGATCATTTGCTCGAGTAAATTACATGTAAAGTCAAAGACATGATTAGATGCAATTCTTGGCAGGTGAATTATTCGCTTATTCGCAAAAGCTGAAAAATTTGAACTTTAGCAACAAATTTGCACCACGATAGCCAATCAGCATTGAGATCCGAAAGTGGCGTATGCAATAGGGACGTAATGGCAGAGGTTTATTCAATGGAGAAATGGAGGAGAAACTTATTATTTCACCAGACTAAATCAGCATGCAGTGAATATTTATTAATATACAACTCTGCACCTTTGATGAAGGGCCTGAAGTTTACAGCCTGTATTAAGTATCCTGGAGGGATCTCCTGGCACCGATCCTTGGCAACAGGACGGTAAACAGGGTGTGGGTGAGCCTGAAGTAGGGCTGGAAGCAGTTGTCATTCAGACGCAGCAGTGTGCGCCTCTGGAGGATTAGATGATCCAGACACGCCAGCGTCTGGATCTCTGAATGGGATTTCTACAGCGGGTACAAAGCAGCAACACATGCACTGCACCCCATTTACACCTGGCATTAAAATGCGATCTGTATCTGGATAAGTTATCCAGATAAGGAAAAACGTATGTTAATGCGAGGTGTAAATCATTGAGATCGGATGTGATCAGATCAGCCAGACCACATCTGAAGATAGTCTGGCTCACATTGTGTTCGGATCTTATGCAGGTGTAAATGCAATCCGTGCAACTTGCTCGCATTGGGCTTGCTGCAGCCCGCGGTGGTCAGTGTTCCTGGTGGGCAGCAGCGGCCCCACTGACATTTTGCCTTTTGAAAAAAAAAAAAACAATACAGTCGGACGGACAGACGTCTCAACTAATGTTACATCCTGCATCCAGCTGAGTCGCTGCACAGAGCTGCTGAAGACACAGCAACATTTCGCTTAAATATGGCGGGAGTTAGGAAAGTTGACCAGCAGGATGATGGATAAGTTGTCAAAGTGAAACGCAGAAAGCACCTAACGTTACTTCAAAATATTTCAGATGCTAATAAAGAACTTAGTAACTTAAACGAATGAGGGGTTTGTTTGCTTACGTCTTCTGCAGGCAGCTCGTCATCTACACTCTGTTCTTGCTCCATTACTTCCACAGACGGTATAAAACTACTCCCAGACCTTTTCAAAATAAAAAAAAAAAGAAAAATGACTGTTGTTTTGCTGTACAAACACATTGATGATTGGCAGCGTTAAGCTAGCTAAGCTAACTGAGCACATTGTATTTTCTGTAGTTATCCAACTTCAAAATATAAGTCTACACACATTTCGTCAGTTTAATGCTTTTAATGTGAAGCAGCAGCTGTAGGAAATGTTCAGTTTGAATTAGCAGTAACTTCATTCTGTGCTCTGCATATCTCATGCTCAGGTTTTGCTGCAGAGGAAAGATCCGATCCCAATGTGGATAACGAGAATGCATTAAAAATACCGTGAAAAAAGGCGAGATCTGATCTTTCATAATCTGGATAACTTATCCTGATTCAGATTGCATTTTAATACCCGGTGTAAAAGGAGTGCAAGTCACTTCCCTTCTCGTGAAAATTTGCAGCTTTTTATTCATGCATACACAGGAATTTACCCTCAAATGAAGCAAGTGATCAAAAATAATATAACCTCCAAATTAATGTGAATGAGGCAAGTAAATTAATTTATTCGCACCCAGTGTGAACACACAGTCAGGGGTGCAACATGCTTCTGTTGTACTGATGAAATTAGAGCTGTGAAAATGTACATTATTCTGAATTTGCCATAAGAGCTGTTGTATTCTCTCAATTTTTGTTTTACCCAGCCTTGTTCAGGAACTGACTTTTATTTGTTTGTGCTGGCCACTATTATTGGAGACCATTATTAAATAATGGCTGTTGTTTGAGAATTTAAAACACATTTTACCAGTAATTTTTAAAATTATACCATCAGATGTGAGATGGTTTTCTCTTGATTCAGGCAGCCGTTGGTTTTTCATTTAATTTCAGAACAATTAGATCATTTGAGAAGGCTGAAAGTTGAATACAGAGGGTAGTTTATCATGCCCCTAATTTGCTATTCATTTTTCAGTTTCATTTAAAATTAGCACAATCATTTCACACAGGCATGAACTGGCTGGATGGTAGGGATGGGCCTCTAAAAATTGATTATATGCTTTGGAAATGTACTCAGAATCAACTGCTGATTAGCTGTAGTGACATTTTTTGCAGACCCTCATGTTCCCCACTGATTGACCTGATGATGGCGCTATATGAAAAGTCAGAGTATCACCAGAATACTACAATTCAAAGCTTTAATTGGTCCAGCACTAAAATAATTAGCCTGTTAGCAAATGTTAGCATGCTGACAGTTTAAACCAAATTGGTAAACATGGTAGAAATTCCATGCTTAACATCTGCATGTTAATAAACCTATGATGTATTACAAATCTGATTTTATTTTAAATTAAAATTTAGGTTCTATCAGTTCTAATAACACGGTGCTCGCAAAGCAATTGCCTGATCTGAGAACATGGCACCATTACTCAATGTATGGATAAACTTTTATCCTGATCTGATTATCTGAGTGCAAAAATCACTGCATGTGAGTCTAAGAGTACAATGAGTATTACTGAAAAAACTATTAATGTCATCAAAACAAATACGGGGTGCTGGCCAAAGCTACTCCAATATGACAGTATCACTTTAAGAGAGTTAACACGACATCTACTTCCAAATCTACATTCACTTCAACACAATTGCTTAACATCAAAAATAAACTCAGTTTTATCCATCTTACAATTTGGTTCTTTTTGCAGTCAGTAAAACAGCCTCCAAGAGATGCTCTAAAGCTTCATTTATGGTCACCATAGTCTTCCCTGTGCGAGGGTGCACATGCCAAAAGTGATGTCATCGGGCCCACGTAAAGGCCCCACAAGCCGTCTCAGCATCTGGTAAGGTTGTAAGGATATAGCTGCTGTTTATATAGTGTAGCCATGTTGAAGAATGATATTCTTCTCATTGACGTGTCACCTATTAACAGAATATTTCGTGTGTACGTCCTCTCGTATTTCGGAGAATACTGCAGTGTGCAACACTCTGACCTCAAACGCCTTGGCGCATGCAGGGAACTCTTCGGTGACTATAAACAAGGCCAAAGACTCTTAGTCTTCTTAGTTTATCTGGTATTGCAGGCAAAACCACCAGCACAGTCCTTAAAGGCATCAATACTACTCACAATTGATTTAAGTGAGCTTTCATTGTTTCTAAATGTCTGAATGAGAAAAAGGAACAGGGTCTCTAACAGTGGGGGTTCATTGTGTTTCATTGATTTTATTCCCCCAAGGGCCTGTGAATCCAATAACCAAGCTGTTCTGGATTTATAATAATTTCTACCCAATTAAGGAGATCCACAAAGTGATTCTTGACTTTGGTAATAATACTACGGGGCCAAAAAATGAGCGTTTTCCCTTCACTTGAATGGCTTTTGCTTTTTCATGATGTACCCTTTCTTTTTCAGCTGGCAGTTCCTGACATCAAGAATACGTTTAGGGTTCATAAAGTGTTTGTAATTGTGTTTGGAAAGATTATTCTACAAGCGTTGTAGCAGCAGTGACGTATACTGTGCACTCTAAATGTTAATTGCAGTAATGCTCAAGTTTTTACAGTGTAAACTCATCTGTTAGTTGACTGGGAAGATAAGTTCAAGTGCACTAATATCCTGTTGTGTTGTGTGCTGCAGTGTATGAATGTTTTCTATGTTGCAATTTGTGTTTTCTGTTCTTCAATGTTAGAGTTGTGTTACTCTAAACTCTGGATGGAAACAGAAAAAGTCCTTTCAGAAGAACGAATAATTAAGCCATTCAGCTGTGTCTCACGTGACGAGTGCTCGATGGTGTTGAGGATGGTTCTGTTAAAGCTGCAGTACATGTGTAGCAGCAAGTTACGGTTAACAGCTTCAGCCTGAGTAAGAAGGAAGAAATGCTTGTGGTTCTCAGACAAACATGGCTGATTACCCACAGGAATGGGATTTCAAAGGCCTGAGCTGAGGCCATTACAGAAGCAATTAAAGTGGGATGCGCTGGAGGCCTGCGTGGGCTTTAGCTGCACTCCAGTGTTGCAGCCTAATGAGGCCTAATCTGGTGAGCTGGTCTAATTAAAAGGGAGGGAGCTCTTTCCTGTGGGCACCAGCCGACACTTAGTGCTTTCTGTAGCTGTCTGTCTGAGGGGAAAAAGCAAACTACAAGTTAAAATATACATGGTTTTCACCTATAAATAGTTTTGTATTCTTCCATTGCCTGTCCATTCAAATTAAAGCTTTTAATTTGACATTTTTACCATGTTTGCTGGTCTTTGATCTTTCCAAGGTCTCTACTCTGGTTTTTCATGATTGCAATTTGGCACATAAAGCGCCTTAAAATCAAACTTTTACACATATATGTACATTTGGCACAGAAACTAGAAGAACACACTAATTTCAGGATTACTCCTTTTCCATATTTTTTTGGGTGGCTTTCCACAGAGCAGAATGAAAGGCCCAAGTGAAGCACACACGACGGGTAGAGGCACACATGAGTGGCCAGCTGTGACTCTTCAAATTAACGGGCCTGGAGAACTCAGCAGCTCCTCTCACAGGGTCAGTCCAATTAGCTTCACATTCACAGTAACAATGGGGCTTTTAATGGTAGTGTTTCAAAGTGCTCTTTCATAATGATGAAGGGCGAACACATTCCTCTGGTTTTTCAGTCATGACTCCAAGCTTGAATCACAGAAACTTTCCTCTGGGTCAACCCTAATACTTCTGGTTTGTGTGTGCTTGTCTGGCTGTTTCTACAGATCTTTATGAATAGATAGTGGAGTAATTGATTAATCAAATAAAAAACAGCTTCTACGAACACAGCTCGCTTTGTGCTCAGCTCAAGTAAAAGGTTGATGTACTTGAAGGGGCCATATCCTACTCATACTTGGGTCTTTGATACTGATTTTTTTACTCCTATAGAGCAGCTGGAAACAACTGATGAAATAGTAAAGTCTGTGTATCTTTGGAAAATTCAGACTCTTGCTCTTTGTCTTCCTTCTATTTTCTGCATTATCACAAAACGGTCTGTACAGCTTCCTCCTCCCTCTTTCCCTCCTTCGTGAGCGCCTCCGCACTCTGCTGTACTCACAACACCTTTTGTCTGATTACTGACAAAATAAACACAGATAGGACACTAATAAAATGTTACGTAGAGCTCAACAGTGGTTTAGCCGGTAATTCAGCTCATGTGCTCATGTTGAGGAATTGCCATGAATAAAACCACACAGAGGTATTTTTCTTTTGTTGGCCAAGAAACAGGAACACTACTAACTTATGTCTGGTGATTGTCTCTTTAGAAAAGCTAAACAAAGTTAACTGGCCTTCGTTCACCTGAACAAAAAAACAAACAAACAAAAAAACACTTTATTTAAGCAGGGGAGGGGACAGGTGCAGCACTGTGTGCATGGAGCTGGCATGCCCATGTAAGGAAGTCCAGCCTGCAGTGACGTCAGTGTAACAACAGAGTTGAAAAAAAAAACAAACTGAAACACAGTTTGCAGAGCCAACCGAAACAGCCTGCAGGGCTCACTCCCAAATGCATGAACCTCATTATGTGACACTTTGGCATAGTGTAATGTTGAGGTCAGACTACACGACATCAGGCCGATAATGGCCCAACTGCGAAGACGTAGGCCATCGGGTCGGCTTGGAAACAATCAATGAGCATTAGGCGCGACAATCGATCGTTTCATCTCACATGGTGTGTCATAATGGCCTCATGACATAAAGACTAACATGTTTGATTTTTTCGTTTACCTAAAGCGATTGATCGGGGAGCAGTGTGTAGTCTGTCATGTCTCTTGGCCACAATACAGCGAGAATTTACGACTCTTTAATCGCCTAATCTGACACGGCGAACATTTTAACTGACAAAAAATATCTTGTAGTCTGACCTCTGCATAACACGACTATCTTACATTGTAACAACATTTACAGGTCAGAAAAGATAGATAAGCAAAAAATAATAATAAAGAATGATAAAGAATAATTGTTTTAATGTAAGAAAAATTCCATTTATATGAAAGAGGTGCCTGATATTAGTTTGTGCAGGGACATTTAAATGTTTCTATTTAACTCTACAAATTAAATGTCAGTCAGTCCACAGCTTTGGTCCAAACTGAAATGTCTCCACAAACATTTTGTGCAGATATTCATGCTCTGGTGATTCATTAACCTTTAAGGAGAGCCTTTATCAGATCAGCAGTTCAGTCTGTGCAATACTTTGGTTTTTAATCAAATAGCTTCAAAACTACTGATAATCCATGGTTTGTAATCATCTTATTGATTAAGATGATGACAAGCAGGTAAAAACTGTCTCCTCTGATCTCGAGAGATGTCGAAATGATCCAGTCAGTATTGTCACGGCAACAGACCTCATTCAGGTCGCACATCACGTCTTGTGTTCACACAAACAAAAAGTGTATTAGACAGAAAAATTAAAACTTAATATGTTAAGGATTGAGGCCACAGCATATTCAAACTGAGGCAGCTTTCACAAAAAAATGAAAAAAGTCAATATAGACCATTCCATTTCAATACAATACATAGGGCCTATATAGTGCAAGTGTGAAAGAGAGTCGGGAGCTCACCAGCACATTCTTAGCATTGTCTTAGCAGCTGATTGAAAGAGGGATGGTCGTTGAATATATATTTTTAGGACAATTTGGTATTTTGATTTTGAGGAAGTTACTTGACACTGTACTTAAAACTAGTAAGTAGAGGGTTTAATCATATGCACAAATTTAAATTATCATTAATAGACATTGTATTTAGAAGTGATCAGCCTCAGCTGTCCTTCATTGCATGTTACCAAATGTCAGCATAGTGACATACTAAACTAAGATGAGGACAAAGGAAAACTAGTGCTAAAATTTTTACGAGCATTTAGCATGTTGATATTAACAGTTAGCTCAAAGGTGTCTGAGTACATCTTAAAAAAATTGTTGTCACTTGTGTGATCTGTCCGTTTGTTGTGCATTAGAGGCTGCCGAGGTTCATACATGCACAAACAAATCTTTTACATTGAATTTTTAAACTCACTCCACTGAATCATAGTCACTGACTAAATCAGCAGATCCACACTGTTGACTTAGTGCACTGGTATCAGCTTATCTGGTATTAAGAGTTAGCTACTGCCTGTTTAAAACCCTTTCATGAAAAGCCTTAAACAAAGCACCTCTGTAAGCTAATTTTATGCTAAACTGATTTTTTTTTATTTCTAGTTCTTGTCAACTCTTGATATGGAACCTGCACAAGTTTGGACAGGAAATCTCTACATGTGTTGTAAGAAGCTGATTTCCAGTATTTGTTCTGCTACAACAAAGGGTTGCACAATGTGAAAGTGAAGTCTTTCATGCTACAAATGTAACACCTATAAACTCACACAAACAGTTTTATTTACAGTGGAATGGGATAAAAAATAAAATGCAGCAATATAACTACTCATATACACATATAGGGGTAAATATACACCCAGGTCATACGTGCATTTTGAGTGCAGAGTCTGAGGGACTGTAAACAGCAATAACAACATAGTGATGATAATATGGTTGACGTCTTCACATTAAATGTTCAACATGTGGAAAACACTGTCCATCAGCTTTGAATTATTGGACTGGAAAGTTAAGCTTCTTTTTATACTTACTGTACTGAATTAGGGTAGGAGTTAGGGGAAAGCATTAGGTTGTTATTTACATAGTCTGTCCCACACACCCCATTTACAGCTGATATTAAAATGTGATCTGTATCTGGATAAGCAGGGCCGGCCCAAACCTTTGTGAGGCCCAATGCAAAATTTGGTTTGGGGGGCCCCCACCTCCACCAATACCACTGATAATTGTCTGTTGGTCATTTGCTCACCCACTGCAAATTAATTGACCTATTAGCCTGTATTAAAAATACACTTGTTAAATTAAATTAGCAGCAAGCAGCTAGTGTTGTAGCTAGATTTTCATCCACAGGGGGACTAGTATTAAGGAGTGGACATTGACGCAGATAATAGTTTTGCAAACTTGGAGAGCAAGCAATCTCTCAATTTATATTTGGCAAAGTCAGCAGCCTCCCCTTATTCTGCACAGTTGTAGCTGTGCTGCTTACATCACACATATGTCGGCCTGTCAGGTTTTTACCTTTCTTTGTTTTCTTTTCTTAAGTCTTAGCAAATTCTGTTACAAGAGTAGTCTGGTGATTTTTACTTTAATATTCAAAATGATACAGTACAAAGTGGCACACTGAATGTTGTGTAGGTCTTTTACATGACAACATTTTAATTAATATAGTACATCCTCAAACAAAAAAATAAAAACATGAATAAAAATCAGAAGCTCTTGGGGGGGCCCCTGCTGGTCATGGGGCCCCAAGCAGGCACTTTGTTCGCTTAGGCCTTGGGTTGGCTCTGTGGATAAGTTATTCAGATACGGAAAAATGCATGTTAATCAAGGTATAAAGACATTGTGATCAGATGTCCCAGACTACATCTGAAGATAGTGTGGCTCGCATTGAGTTTGGATCTTTTGTTGGTGTAAACACAATCCGTACAACATCTTCACACCGACGTCATCATCCCGCTTTGATTTGTGACTGTACATCACTGTACACCACTCATTACTCCGTTCTCTCATCCACAGAGACACAGTCATCGTTAGTCGTCTTCTGAGTTTGCTTCTGACAGACAAGCATCACAAATGACCCCTTCCTCAACAGAGAAAAAGAGAAACTAGGCCGTAGCAGTAGTAATATTTCTGGTGACTGCACACCTGGCATGTTGACACGGGTGACAGCAGCTGATTTGCTGCAATGGCTAATCAGTCACACAGCTTTGGCTGGAGGAGGGAGATCTGATCTCAGTGTGGATAACGAGAAGGCACTAAAAATATCAGGTGTAAATGCAAAGGTAAGATTTGATTGCTTATTTTCTGGATGACTTACCTGGATACAGATCATATTTTAATACCAGGTGTAAATGGGGTGACATTGTCCCACAAAAACATACTCTTTTGTCCTGTTAAGATCTGGTCAGCCTAGTTGGACCACCAGGAATCACTGACGCTGGCTGCTGCACTGAGTCCTGTGCTCCGTTGGCTCGAAACTCGGTCCACCTGTTGAGTGCAACAACTCTTTACAAGATGCTGTGGTGGAGACAGATGTTTGTAAATTTGGGCATGATAATCTCTGACTTTCCATTACTTGGCCAGCCAAGTCCCATTTTGTCCAATTTTATTTTTTCCAGCAATGAGACATTAACCAGGAGCAGCCTTAAGTCCAAGCTGGACTAATGGCTCGAGCTCTCTTCTCTCTCCTCCTGGGTGGTCCAGATGGTCTGGCTGGGTGGTAAGATGGTGCTGTGAGCAGTGATCCTGTAAAAAAATCTTGTATTCCAAAGCCAGTGCTGTTGAGCGTATTTGTGTCATAGGTAATGTGTTTCAGCAATAAAGCCAAAACTATAACACACAAACAAAACTGTGGCATAGTGATGGGAATTATGGCTCTTTTAAGGGAGCTGGCTCTCATGGCTCCATTCCTTTCTGAGAGCTGTTCAAAATAATGGCTCATGGCTCTTTTGGCTCTTCTTTTTAGGCGGGCATGGATTACTAGGTTTATCTGTGAAATAATCACTTATATTTGGATCAGTTTCATACTTAGACACAAGGTGGCACCACATCCCTCTGCTTTGTCAGTGAATTTACTACTTTGTGTTTACCTTCAGTATGGAAACTGTTATGTAAAATAAGTTGTCTTGCCCTGAATGCAATTCATGCACTTAATCACACTTAATTTCAGTTAGTTTTTCTTTTTTTTTTTTTACTAGAGGGACGAGTCTTTATGTAACTTGCTTGGGAAACAGAACCAAGTTTCCTCTGAGATTAGGCCCTCTCGGGACTGTAGATCACACTGACTTTGGATGAGCTAATGCTCGTATATAGGCCTACAGTCCCTTGCTCCATCATAGGAAAAGTTGGCTGAATAAGGTCCTCCCTCTTTTCAAACAGCGGGTGCTTCTCAACAAAGCCTTGCACAGAAATTTCAAAGACACTTACCGTTTCTAAAGGCTTTCAAGATAGTGGGCACTACGTTTTAAAAGCTCTAAAAGTATAATAAACATGTTTAATTCAGCTTCTTTGACCACTGGCAAACTCCCTGCTGAATGCTGAAACATGCCCCAACCTCCTTGCCCCCCTGTTGGCTGTCAGAGGAGTAAGGAGTTTTTTTTCCTCCTGAAAATAATTTACTAGTCTATAGGCTATCATATGAATGTC
>JAPQLA010000011.1:867500-880242 GCA_029822935.1 Naso vlamingii
GATATTAGCCCATTAATTTTAGTTACTTATAGCTACTAAGAGTACTAGCGAGCTTAGCTAAAGTCGCTGGAGTCTGGAAATAGCAGCTGTCAACAGTTTGCAACATTTAACCTGAACTGAAACCCGACCAAAAAGCTCACCTTTACTTTTAACGTTAATATAATAAGACACATATCCTGTGCTCGTCCTAAACGTGTCCCAAATCTTTACAAGTGTCGTAGCTTGTATCATGAATGAAGTGAGACAAGTTGAAGCTGCTGCACTGTGATTTGTAGGCTTTAGCATGTATCTTTATACTCATAACTCTAACCTGTTTTCACTGCTGAGTCACCATGACTTCCTGTATTTATCATTCAGAGGCTCATTATAGACCTTCTCTTTGCTTCGGTCTGAAATTGCTTTCTCATTTTTCCATAAATTAGACAATGTTTCTCCAGAGAACGCAGTAAGTGACTGTGAGCTCCATGCAAGCTCCGAAAGCTTGTCGGAGGTAGCAACATTAACTAAGGGAGTGTGGCTTAGCAAAAGGTCAGTTGGTGGTGAGGTGGGGTTCTAGGGGGTTAAAATTAGATAAACTAAAGGCATGAATATTAAAATAATTATTAATTACTACAGCTTACTAGCTCTCTATAAAAACATAAAACAATCCACGTTACAGCTCTCGGTTACAAAGAACGCTTTTTAACAAGAGTCATTGGTGACCAACCAACATCGCTTACTGCCTCCCCCCGACTCAAGAACTGGGCCTGTCCCCTCCCCTCCTGAAGGTCAAAGGCTTTGGGAGATTCTGGATTCCATGACCTTAAAGGACAAGTTTTCTTTTTGTCATAGAAAAACAATGTTTGAGGTTCACATACACTGCTGATTTTTTGATAAAAAAAATTAAGCTACAGTGCCCATCAGTTCCTATGATATGACACAGATACACTGTGAACTTGAGAGTGTAAAATAGGAGTCTGAAGCAGGGATTTTTGTTGGAAGGGGGGATGGGGTAGTAATTTCATCCAATCAGAATACTTTGAATAATTAAACTGATCAACTTAATTAGCTCAATTAAGTTGATTTGACCACGGAACATTGCCATATGGCGCAAGGAAACAAAAGAGGGGGGAACTAATTAAAAGTAAAATAATGAGGATTTTAATTAACTGGTTCCCCAGACGTCAGCAAGCGGGGATGTGGAGTTGTAATTAAAAAGTCCTGTAGTGCTGGCAACATTCTCTCCCTCTCTGTTTTAATAACGGCAAGGGCTCCATCCATCTAATTAAATCTGTAAATGAATTAGCAACATTGAGGGTCCCTGCTTGAGTTTTACACCCCACCTCCCACAGCAAACCTTCTCAATAGTTCTCATAATTCTGTCATGACAGAAAAAGAACAAGAGGCTACAGATAAATAGAGGAGTTTTCTCTGTTTTAACAAAGAAATCGTTCACTGATGAATCATCGATGGGCTGCAAATGTTTCCACCATATTGAATCTGTGGGGAAACAAAAGTGTATTAGTTGAAACGCGTGTACGAGTCACATTTAGCAAAAAGTTCATACAGACAAGAAGGAAAAACATTGTTCACATACAGCACCTGCATGTGGGGGATTTAAGATGGGAAAACAGTAATTCAAATAGGAATGACAGTTCTTCTATGATTCTGATTCTGTAAATGTCCAATCAGTGTTGATGGTAATTGTGGTCAAATTAAGCAATAAATTCCTCAGTTTGTGTTATGCTGAAAGAGAAAGCTGAGTTTCCTGAGCTGTCCTGCTCACACAGCCATTCTTGCAGTGCCTACATGTACCAGAATGCATTGCACACAAGCTTCAGGTTGCAAACATCAGTGTACAAAGCAGTAATAGCATAAGTAAGAGTGGCAGCAAAATTTATTTCCACAAGCTGTAAAATAATCACATAGATGTTGTTGTATTCTGACCCACCATGCACTGTGGAAAGAGACAATTAGACGTTTTTCGCTTGAAATAACATCACATTATCATCAATTAACGCTGGATGCGGCACAATTAGAGGCCCAGAATTAAATTGCTAACAGTGGAGCCACAGCCTGACGCCGCTGGAGACAATGAGCCAAACCACCGCCGTAGTTAGCACGATGCATGGCCAGCCTACAGATAGACAAGTGGCGCTGATAACGTTTATTTTTCAAGAGGCTGTTAAGCAACCACATAGATGTTCGTCTATTGTGTTGTCATATTAGCTATTTACATCAGTTTTAGTGCTTTTGTCCAGCGTTTTTTTAATGTGTTATGATGTGTTATACTGTGGCTGCTGAGTCCCAGGCCGACACCACACAGATCAGTAGAAAGACTTTTGCTAAAGGCTCCTATTATTCCCTATGTGTAGTAATCACACACACACACACACACACAAAAAAAGTACTTGCGGGGCCTCCATTGTTGTTATTCGTCGCACAGGAACATTCCTTTTATTTAACATTGCATAATTTTCATTAACGAGGGAGTTTTGGTGTGCCAGAGCCAGAAATTCCTCCTCACCTTTAGTGCGAGGTTGTAGTTCAGAGCAGTCAGATCCAAATCTCCTCCAATGGTGTCAAATGATGTGTTTGACAGAATTTGTGGCATTGAGGATTGCGGGAGAGGTAGGCCCATGGAAGACTGAAGAAGATTCATAACAATATACTGCTGATTTTGGAATGATACAAAGCTAGTTGCTGATGGGCAAAGTAACCTTTAATGAATCAAAAAGGATAGAAACATGATAAAAGCACAGTGAAGTTATCCACAGCAGTGATTCCCCCGAGTTTCACCCATGGGAAAGAGTGGCTGCAGCTAAAAAATTTTAGATTATGATTAGATATGCATCCCAATGTTGTATTTAATGCATAAATTAAATTATTAATTTAATTCAATGTATTTATGGCAACACTGACGCCATGTTTTTAGCCTCTCCGTTCACTGCAGCCTATAGCTCCTAAAAAGGCAACAGACCTGTGTTTACATGCTACATGGAAGTCTGATGCCAGCAGCAGACAGCAGACTTGCCCCCCAGTTGATCCTGCAGGTAGGCAAGCTCTCCTTGGTTCGTCCTAAAGCTGCTGTGAGAGCTTCAGACAGTGTTTGCACCTCCCTTCTTAGCAGCTACAGGCTGCAGTCAACAGTGAGCCTGAAAACATGGAGTCAGTGACATTTTTCAAAACAGCTTGGCATGTCGAGGCTTTAGAACACTTGGTTACTTCGGATGAGCAGTATGGAGAAATTGTATGGATTTATTATGTTTTGTTAAATTTATTTTAACATTTGAATTCTGGTCACCATTCACTACATTTGTTTGAGAGATTACTGAAACGCCTTTTTCCTGTGAAAGTCCCCATGGGGGTGAGTAGATAATGACTAAATTTTCACCTCTAGGAATTGTCCCTTTGATTAAATAATTAGTTATTGAATAAAAGCATCTTTACTCAGGTCTAAGATGTTACATGTTTACGTTCATCCACTCATCCATCATCAATCGCTTATCACACAGCACCTCTCCTACAAACAATAAAGCACATATCAGAATTAAGAACGTAACAAAATTAAGCTGAGGAAATGTCAAACTATCAGTTTTTTGTTGTACCGACTGCAAAGCCTTTACTAAGCCTCTGACTCCATTAAACATGTAGATATGCACTTTTAACTCAAAACGACATTAAACCAAAAATAAAATTAGAGAGACAGTTATCTTTTACAGTCATAGTATACCAAATTTTCATTCCAACTTAATTTTGGAGTGGGCATCATGACATAAGTCTTCTAGCATTTTATTTCAGGAGAAGGCACAAGTTCAGCCAGCCAGTCTTTAATACTGAACGATCCACGTGTCCTCTTACTCTGACAACATAGATGATTTCATTTTAAAAAGAAACTTATGTTGGCTGTAAGTAGGTGTTATGTTGCTGTGCTAACCTCAGCTCATGATATTCCTAACTCTAGGGCTGGCAAGACCGTAACTTTGTGTCTGTCTTTAATTGATGCAAGAGCTTTGAAAATGCTCTGTGTGGCAATGCTTCTTTGGGTGGGTGTAACCTTTCTGGTGGGGTTCATGTGTGTGTATAGCGGCCAGTCCGCGCTTTGACAAACTCCATTTATCAGTCTCTTGTGACTCAAATGGTGTGTCTTCATGCACGTTTAGGCGTCCTCCTCAACTTAAACCAAAATGTCCTTTTTACTCCTGTTCCAGGTGAAACTTTTATCAGCTGAATGAATTCAGGCCACACCATGTCCTGGTGTAATGTCAGTAGGTCCTTGTTTTTTGACTAGCCTGACTAAACTGTTCCACCTCTCCAAGACACCGTAGGCTGTTCAAACTGTTCAAGGAACTATTTAAGAGGAACTGTCCACTGGGGAGTTCCTCGGGAACTAAACACCTAAAAGGGCTCTTTCTCTGGTGGTATTTGCATCACCAATAGGAACCGCCTACATAAGCTACATAAACTAGTCGGCAGTTGGTGTACTCACCTCACTTCTACGCGACTTACAATGTAACTTTTGACCGACTTATCACAACGACAACAAATGAAGGCTATGGCATTACCTTGTGTCTAGTGTGGGCAATAATGTACTTAATTTTGCGCTGAACGGCATTAAATCTCAAAGAAGAAACGACAAAGAAACAGTGATGATCTCATTATGAGCTCTGGTTCGTGTTTTGTGTTGTCTTGTTAATACAGCTGTCAGGTTTTTAAAGAGGGCGGTTGCCACTGCTAGTCCCTGAGTTAGACCATTGAAGGAGACGTTTGGTTTTTTGCACATTAGGTCTCATAATAAGGATATTTACAATCATATACAATGTTCTAGGGCATTATTATGACAAACGGTGCAGTTCTGAGAGCTGGAGCTAGTTGCTGACTTCACTGCTAGCTGAAAACAACGGAGGAGCATGTGCACTCGGACAGTCCATCAAAAAATAAATGCTCATTTTAAAAGACGTAAAACTCGCTGAAAGTTTAGTGGTGTCTTCTCATGCATTGACACTAAAACATAAAGTTAAATACGGATATATAACCAGAAAGCAGCTCTTTCAGCTGCTTCACAAAACAAACAAACAGCAGTTTCCGGGTTACATATCCGTGTTCAGCTTTCTGTTTTAGTGTCAGTACGTCTTTTGAAACAAGCGTTTATTGTGTTTTTTAATGGATTGTCTGAGTGCACATGCTCCTCTGCTGTTTTTAGCCAGTGGTGACGTCAGCAACGAGCTCCAGCTCTCAGAACTGCACCGGTTGTCATAATAATGCTGTAGAACATCGAATATGATGGTAAATATCCTTATTATAAGTCTTAATGTGCAAAACACTGAACCTCTCCTTTAACCTACACTTTGTGTCACTATAGTTCCTCATGTGCTGCAAAAGTTCCTCAAAACAGAGTTTTAAGATCTACTATAGTTCATGGTATCTGCAGTGCGGATGCAATAAAACTTAGAACCAAGTTCCCACAACAATGAAATGGCTCCTGCGTTACACAAACGCCTTATCATAACAACAGGGGACATAAGCAGATCTACGGAGTCAGAGACTTACATCCATCCACGAACTCATCCCTCATACTTTCAAGATATGCTGGTGGCATGGTTCTAGAAATGTCGATCTAGTGGTCACTTTTTCATTCCACAACTTTGCGTCAGACTGAAATATCACAACATCTATTGGATTGATTAACATTAACGTTTGTACAGATATTCATGGTGCCCAGAGGATGAATCTTTGGTATTTACCCTACTGTCCCTCTCAAGCAACAACCTCTATGGTCGAAAAATAAAGTAAAATGAAAGCGACAAAATTAGCGTTTCATTACAGGGATTTTCACGGCTTCTAAAGACACTTAAGAATGGCTCTAAAAGTGAATCAGTCCCCATCAAGCCCCATATTAAAATGCCCAACTTTACAGCAGAAATGCACATATTTACAGCATGGAGACCAGCAGCCTGGGATGAAGACAAGCCGTGTTATGGCAACAAGAGGACTGCAGTGTGCAGAGTGCAACAGCTGTCCTATGATCCCATGATCAGCTGCTACCCATCGACATCCCCGTCTTCTGTCTTCATCAGTTTTCAGTATGTACTGTATGCATTTCATTGTGTTTATGACTCTGTGTGTGTCGTCACTCTCTTCCCTCCTCTGAGTGGCACAGGCGAGGTGCCAGGCCGGTCCTCAGTAGGCCCACCAGGAGTACAGGCTTTCATTAGCACTCTTTAATTAGGAACAGATGCAATTTGCAACTCGGCACTAAGCTCACACAGTGGCTCACAGACAAAAAACTTACACACATGGAGTTTCACTGACACATGCTGCACTTCACTATCAAAGACCTGTGCCTTGTTTCATCTCCAAGACAAACATACAAAGGGGGCATTCAAATCTAGAGTGATCAGCGTTGGGAAAGCATTTTCCTTTTTACCCCATAACTTTAAAACACGATCTTATTTGATCCAGAAGAGTAAAATCAACCTATTTTTCATTAAAGTGAAAGAAAGCACTTGTGGAAGTGGTGGCTTGTAATGCTGAAGTCATAGATCTTATTTCCAAACTCTGCCACTCCATGGAGCTTAAGCCTTTATTCACATATTAAATCTTTAAAGTCTCACATTTGCAGTAGTTACTCAACCTTATACTGCACTTATTACTTTACACAGCACTAATTTGAAATGAATCCCCCACAGATTGATGTTTGTCTTCTTTAACATCTTTACAATTGACATTATTTATTTTTGTTTTTAACAACTTGCCATTCTTGGAACCTGCACAAACATGTCTGCAACCCGACACCCCTGTCCTCCCACTGCCCCCACGGCCTGCACTGCACTTTCCAGTTCCCTTCAAATCTCCTGATAGTCCAGGTCGTCCAGATACAATATCACTAATATCCCTAATTGCCTCATTAAATTGACACACAAGCCAGGGCCAAGGCTGAGGCAAGGACCCTAATTAGACACCTAAACATGAAGCCAAGGGCGTTTTATGGAGGGGCACTTTGGGGAATGTTTTAATGAGGACATGGTGCTGAGAATAGCTTTAGAGTCATTTGTTGACGCAAGAACTGCACATGGTGGCCAACACACCCGGTCCTTATTCATGTTCAGGCACACACAGTTACACACACACAAAGTACATACTGAGAAGTTTGTACTTTTTTGTATCATGAGAATTAAAAAATACAGTGGGAGTAAAATTTTAGTTGTCTTGAGAGAAGAAAACGTCATAAATTCATTCAAATCAAAAAGGTTAAATTCTCTGATGAGCATTAACATTTAATGGCTTACTCACCTGAGCTATTATGACATTCCTGTAAAGTTAGAGGTCTTATGCAAAAAGCCACAGCTGCTGTCCTCAGATTTAATACAGCTAACATTTCATTGTTGTTGTTTTTTTTATCACAAAAGCAAACAAGTTGCAAACATCCTGTATCTTACCACAAGAATACTATTTGGTGTGACTACTGACGGGACCATTTGCACGTTTCAGGTTTGAATATACAAAACAAGTGATGACATAAAGGAGAAGTTTGTTTTTTGCACATTAAGCCTTATAATAAGGATATTTACGATCACATACAATGTTCTACAGTATTATTATGACAAATGGCGCAGTCCTGATAGCAGACGTCACTGCTAGCTGAAAACAACAGAGGCGAAGGGGCATTTCAAGTGCTTCGACAATCCGTAGAAAAAGGTTGTTTTAAAGAGAGACTATCGCCAAAAGCTTAAGTGGTGTCTTCTCACGTCCCGCCGCTTAAACATGAAGTTAACGGCAGCTAATAACCTGAAAACAGCTATTTGTTTATTTCCTAAAAGCAGCTGAAAGAGCCGTTTCCTGGTTAAAAGCTGCTGTTTAACTTTGTGCTTTAGTGTGGGTACATGAGAGGACACCACTAAACATTCGGTGATTGTCTCATCTTTTAAAATGACCTTTTTTCAACAGATAGTCGAAGCACTTAAAAAGGTTCTTCACCTCCGTTGTTTTCAGCTAGTGGTGACGTCAGCAACAAGCTTCAGCTCTCAGGACCGCCCCTGTTGTCATAATAATGCTGTAGAACAACGTATATGATCGTTGTGTAATGTCAGCCAATGGTTTGATTTATTGACATTTTAGATGTGTTTCCAATGAGATATTGGGGTTATTGAGAAACATAGTGAAATGCACTCAGAATTACCCAAGCACCGTGCCTCATCTATGAAAATTTAAAAAAAATCTATTAAATTACAGAGAAGCATATGTCCCATAAAAGGTAAAGAGCACCAAAAAATGAAATAAATACAGAGAGACTACAGTCTTACAATAGACACACTTATTTATTTTACATTTTACAGTACGCAAGACAGTTGTCACTCCTGAGTTTGCCATTTTGACCAGTTATTAAAAGAAGCTAAAACCCAACACTGGAGTCCATTTCATTCCCTCAGGAGACCTGAGTCTCTAACACCGAAACATACTGGGTTACATTAGTATTATTGTAGGCCTATACTGTATTTGAGAGACTTTACATATATTCCCACTTAATGCAATTCCCATTCAGCTTTGGGCATTAATATGTGTGTTGTAATAATAATATTATTGTTATTTCTACAATACCTTTAAAAAGTAGACTTCCATTAAAAAGACTAGGCTAAGATCATCATGTAGAATTATTAAAGGGTTATGTATAGCTTATACTTTAAAGTAGCTATAATGGCTCAAAATCATGTTAAAATGCATAGCCCCCCCCCCCCCCAATAATCTGCATTAATTAGCTGCAACAATTCAGCTAATTGTAGAAGAGGAATGCAGTTATAGTAAACATTTCTCATGTATTGTCACTATGGCTCTTTCTGCTGCACAAAACTATTCAACTCATGTATGAAGTAACTAAACATGGAGTCAGAGTGCTCAGGGACAAATGATCCGGTGATATCTCTGCCAAACAGAGGTCATTATTTCCAATCCCCTCTTTTATACTGACCGCCTCTGTCTTTATCTGCATCACTGTCAGCAGCGTCTGAAACACAGTCCAGGCCTGAGCTCAGGATGCCTCAGAGACACGTTCAGTGCAACTGCAGCATAGCGGAGGGCACAAAGAGCCCATTCACAGGAGCAAAACAGGAAACAGCCAAAGTCATGCTTCCTCAAGGAACCTGTTTTGATTCCAGTTCTGCAAAGTCCAGTTCCAGGACTTCTGCCTGGGGATGAACTGAGCTTTGTTTGTCTCACACAACAGTTCACTTTTACGTAGCCAATGATAACTTTAATTTTGCAAGGCTACAATTCACAGATGATGTGTTACCTGTGGTTTAGGTGACTTTTGTAAATGAACATTTTATTTACAAGGGCATAAAGTTATATTAATATTTGTGATTTATTAGATTTAGCGGTGATGCTGACAAAGCCCAGCCGAGACAGGAGACGATAATTACTCATACTTAACCTTCAAACTCATATTTCTGTGTTAACCCAAAGCCATGAGACCTGACATGACTCTATAAATTAATTAAAAATGAGCAAAAAAAAAGAGCACCGGCAGGATCCAAAGAGGCACATTTCATATTTCCCCTGCATAAGGCCACCATCTGTTGAGTAAATAAACCTCTTCAATGAGTGTGAGGTAATGACGTTTAATTTAATGTAATGTGATAGTCATCTGTAGGAAATTGCTTGTGAATATCAAAAGCCACTGAAGCATTATGAGAGAAAGCAGCTGGGTGACCAGATGAGTCTGCAGCTCAGGAATAGAGCTCAGTTTCGATCAGATTTCCTGTCAGAGGTGTTTACTGATCACCAGGGTGTGAAATAATCAAGTCTGCAAAACAATGCCGAGGAATATTTTCCCACACGTAGGTGTCTTTTTCATTTCACAAGTTATTACATGTGGTTGAATAGGGCTAACTTCAAGCTGATGTAGTGAACTAAGATAATTAGCCCGTGATCATCTTGTGAAATAGGTTTCACAGCAACTAAAAGGACTTTGTGGTGAGAATGTTTTGTCAGCTCTTCTTTGAAAGGTCACCAAAGTCCTTTCAATCTCAACAAAATGTGTAAGTGGTTTTAAAAACTACTTATATTAGCACTTCCTGATATGGTGCATCTATCAGCAGAATTTCATTTTGTCATCGGTGTAATCTCGAGCACAAAAAGACTTGAGGATTTTCTGATCTGCTACCACTGTGTTTTGTTTTGTTTTGTTTTTTAAGAAAAAAAAAAGGCTTAGTTGAGATAAAACAACTACTTAATTTACAAAAGTTTACCAAAAAAGCCAGGGGAAAATATGATTTTAACATTAGAAGGGACAGTTTTTTAATCTTTCAATTTCTGAGATTTTTTTTTTTCCTTCATTAGATGCTGAATAGAGATGGGAACTTTAGTTGCTCAGTGTACACATTGGGTTTGAAACAGCTGATACATTTCTGCAAGAAACTGGAAAACTTCTAAAAGAAGTAATTGTGAAAATTTAGCAAAATACAAATAAGTTTCCAGCATTACCATCCCTGTGCATGTCTAGTGCATTTTTCCCTGGTGTGGAGGTTTATACCTTAATTATCAACATTTGAACAAATTACTACTGTTTTCCTTATTTTTCTATTTTTTAATGTGTTAATATATTCTGAGAAAGATTGCATGTTTTAGTTCTTAGGGCTCTATTTTCATCAGTCTGGGTGCAGTACAGAGGCAGGTTGCAAATCTGGTGGCAGGAAGTGTGAGTAGGTGTGGCAAAACGTTTTGGAAATTTGGTGAAAATAAATGCAGGTGCGTCTGCGGCACAGTCTGGCACAGTGGTAAAGTAGGAGGAATAGACAATTAGAAGGTGTGTCACAGCTGATTTCAGTCACGGCCAATCAGATCAGCTGGGAGGAGTCGGGAGATTCAGTCTCATTATTGTACTTTATTTATAACAACACTGATGAAGAGCAATGCGCTTGTAACGTCTCTGATGTAGTGGTGTTAATAAATAACTTGCATCTGGAGCTTTGATGTGCATTTAATCAATGGCCAAAGCTGTCGTGCGGAACTGTTGGCAGTGTCACACACCGTGGCTTTGCACAGTTGGGTACATTACTAAAACAGAAGGTTTTTGAATTGCTACGCCTTTGTGTGATGTAACTGCAATTTAGGCATATTTGTGGTTAACTCAGGTACAGATTAGAGAACAACAGTATAGAAAATAGGTGAAAGTTTATCTGAACAAGCAAAAAATACCCAAAATGACTGACTGAATGCAACCTTGTAAATCAAACAGAAGAATTACTGACTCTTGTCTATCTAAATTCAGGTACTTGTATGTCAGTTCCTGTCTTATATCAATGATGGCTGCATTCCACTAGTGGAGAATGGCTGCTGCATCATGATGCGCATCAACAGCCTGATTCACAATCAATTCAAAAGATCAGAGTCAGATTTATATTTTGTATGATTAAGTGAATAGAAGGTTGCTTTCAAAAATAATGTTTTGATTATTAATGTAAGTGGGATGAAATGCTGAGGACATCTGCCACACCTGTCTGTGGGACTTTAGACAGGACTGTTCATGTGCAAGCACAAGTTCACCTCAGAATTGATACCAAAAATCCAATGCACCAGCTCGTCTTTACCGACACACCCTTTGTTGTGCTGCTCCATCCAGCTCGGCACAGCCGGGTCTATGTCAGTTCACAAAAATAGCAACTTGGCGCCGGCATGGCTGAAGCTACTTGCGCTGTACCAAATTACCAATACACCTGCTCTTAGGCCAGCTTTGCGCCGGTACAAACATAACGCCATAACTACATTAATTCGTAATGACATGGTCTGGCCAGGTGAAGCGCACAGGGTGCAGAGGTATGTCATTAACATAAGCCGGCAGTGGATGCTACAGTACAGCAATGAAGAAATGGGGTCTTATGGACAGTGCCTTCTACAAATGTAGGGACATGAGACAGACTGTACAGCACATAATTAATAGATGCCCTGAACACTGCCCACCAAATGGTGGATGTGGTCTAATCGACGTGGTCTAATCGACGCATTAGCCTGGCTTGCTTCAACGGAGCTGCAGGTCTAAAGACATACGCCAGAAGAGGAAGACACACACAATGAAACACATGCAAACAGAACGCATAACCCAATGCTTAGTTGTTTGGGAAAATTTTTTAGCTGTTCCCAAAAAAATGATGAGTTTACCCAAAAATCCAACATACCTGCCACAAAATGAGAACCGCAAACCCACATCTCAGTGCCTGGATTCCACTTGTTTCTGCATTTTTGTTTTCACAGCATTCAAGCCAACATTGTCACTCGTCTCTCTGCCACCCGGTGGGTATAACTTAAGTGACTGTGACATCTCATGCATACCCTATAGTGGCTAAGTCACGTCCCTTCCAGTAGACCCCACTCAGACTAAAGACTAAACATGTGTGGGACTCAGATGAGGAGTCTGTTGTGCACCAAATTAGGCACCTAGCAGATGTATTAGAACTGTAAGTGTAGTTAACATCCTTTATTTTTGTTGTTTGTTCGCTTGTTAGCTTGTAACTGGCAGTGGCTGACACGGCGCTAGTGTGTTGTGCTAAGCAAACTCTTGTTTCTCTCACATCCACTCTATACTGGAGGTTTCAAGTTTCTTTGCCACAATTGTTTTTTAAATTTGAGATATACAAAATCTAGCTTGCATGAAATAAGTCTAAATATTTTAGGGAAGTACACTGACATCTCTCCCTTGAGTAAAGAGGAATGTCAAAACACCTCTCTAGTGATGAACTTTGCACAGATACAAGTCAATAAAGTCAAAGTC
>JAPQLA010000011.1:1130388-1142156 GCA_029822935.1 Naso vlamingii
ATACAGTTCGGCTGGTAAGCCATCAGGCCCAGGGGCCTTATTGCTCTTCAATGACTTGATGGCCTGACTAACTTCATGAACGGAAATTTCAGAATCCAGCTGTGTTGACTCCCCCTCATCCAGCCGAGAGAGATCACACCTGTCCAGAAAGTCATGCATGGTGACAGAATCTGAGTTACTCCTGGAGGTATACAGATCTCTATAAAACTGAAGAAAGTGATCACATATCTTTTGGGCTCGTTAAGATTTCACCCATATCAGATCTGATTTTATGTATTGTGCGATCGTTTTCTTGTTTTCTTAGCTGTCTCGCCAGCAGCCTGTGTGGTTTATCACTAAATTCAAAGTATTTTTTCTTAGTGTAAAGAAAAGCCTTACTAACCTTTGCTGAAAGTATTGTGTTGTATTCACGTTAGGGATGAGATTTTTCTGTATAGCTCCATGGACGGAGTCCTGGCATTTTCTTCATCTAGCAGCTTAATCTTTTGATCCAGCTCGGTTAACCTTGCTTTATTTTTCTTCTTCCTGGATGCCTCGAAAGAAATGACACTGCCCCTCAGGAAGGCTTTGAAGGCTTCCCACAGCATGGCAGGAGAAGTCTCTGGTTTATCATTTGTGTCAAAATAAAGTGACATCTGCGTGCTTAAAAATTCACAGAATACTTTTTCAGATAGGAGAGGATTCAGTCTCCAACTGGATTACGGTCTCGTCATATTTTGAATGTCTAAAGTGAAGGTAACGGGGCTGTGATCTGAAATAATAATACTATGATGTTTAGCATTTGCAGCATACGGGAAAAACTTTGCATCCAAAAGAAAGTAATCTATCCTGGTGTGTGAGTTGTGAGGTGCTGAATAAAATGAGTTTTCTGTACCAGTTGGATTTGCAATCCTCTGGACATCAGACATGTTTGTGTTGTTAGTGAAGGTATTTAGAAAAAGACTAGACTTGCTTCTATCTGTCCTTAGTGTGGACGACCTGTCCAAATATGGATCTCATACGCAACTGAAATCACCCCCAATAATGAGATTCGTTTGAGACATATCCAGTATTACAGAAAAAACTTTCTCAAAAAATGCATATTATTTTTTATTATTATGTATATATATTCAACAGGGTTAGAGGTGTAGAATATACTTCTCCTATCACAATCAAGAACCGGCCTTCTTGATCAGATATGTATCTTTGTAAACAAATGGAATGCCTCTCCGCAGCATAACTGCTGTACCTCTTGCTTTGGCAGGAAATGAGGAATGATTGACATTCCCTATCCATTTGCACCTCAGAAAATATGTATTTAGAAAGACGACACATCCGATCGTGGCGTGACAGACGTCTGAACAACGATCTGTGACAGAAGCGACTGACTCTGTTTGCTGAGCTGCAGCTCTCAACGTGTCCATGTTAGAAGGATTTTCACCTCTTTGAATCCATTTTCCCTCGTTCTGAAGGAGCCAGAGAAACTAAACTTACAGCCGTGTTGGTGTTGGTGGCGACAGACGTAGTTCACTGAGCAGTTTCACAAAACTAAGTGGTTCTTAACTATCTTCGCCACAAACTGACATTATTGATTTGTAAAATTATCTTTTAAAATAAAAAACAGTGTATTTGAGAATGAGGGCACAATTTAACCAGGACCAAAAAATAATTTCTTTCTCTCCACTGACTACTGTACAATATTTTTCCCATGAGGTCCACCGGAAGGGGCGGGACTTAGCCACACTATTGCTCTCGTAGTTCAGTGCAAACACTAAATTCAAATACAGGCTTTTATAATGTCAACTCACAGTCTGTGTTGGCTTTGGGTGCTGTTGCCTCGACGTGTATTTTTTTCCTTTTGGGTCACTTCATATTAAAGTTCTACTTCTTTAATTTGTATTCTGTGTATTCATTTCCAATTTAATTTTTCAAATTAATTTTCAGTATTCCCACTCTTCATAAAACTTTAGGAAGGCAGAGCATTTTAAACACAAAAGGACTGAAGTGGAGTCTGTGTTCAAACATTTTCCAGTCACTGATGTGAAAAGCAGTGTCCTCAAGTCCTCCCTCTGCAGTGACATGTCTTTGTTTCCAGTCCTCAGTCCTTTCTTACAGCTCAGAGATGCTTTTGTTTTCCAGAAGTTTACCTTGAGTCACTGTCAGTTACTGTGTGTGTATGTGTGTTTTTCTCTGTACCTTGACTGAGCCATTGGTGTAAGTCTGGATCATGTTATCGGCGCCCTGTTTGACTTTGGTCTCCATGGTCAGCTGTTTCTTCAGGGTTCTGAGCCGACTGGCTAGTGGTGATGTGACCTCTTCCCACTGACATGACTCTGCTGACTGGTTTTCTTCTTCTTCTAAGCAACCTCCATTAAAATAACCACATGGTGGGTAAAGCTTCATATATCTTGGCAAACAATTCTCATTTATTGGAGGGTATTCATTCAGTGGGTTTATTTAATTTTTGTTGTTGTCACTTTGTTGGAATAAGGCAAACCTGTCTGCATCTTTGCATCCTCACACATTCGTGGGACAGCACTGTGCATTGCTATCAGTCACAGCTTCAATTCAATTCTACCACCTAAGTTAGCTAAATCAAAAATATCCACATTCTACTGTAAGTGTCCTAGTATTTATTTGAAAATCAGGACCTGTGTTTTATTGTTGAGACGATAAGGTCAAGAGCAGCAATTTTATCAAAAATCCACATTAGTAAATAATCTGTTTGGTTACCTGTGGTGCTGTCCCTCTCTGTTGCCATAGACCTGGCGTTGAGCTCCTGCAGTTCCCAGTGCAGCTTCTCCAGTCTGCGGCTCGAGGCCTTGAGTTGGCCCTCCACATCGGCTGCGTTCTTACGGTTGGTCACAGCGCGCCGCATCCTCTCAGCCGCCTCCTTGATCTTCAGCTCTCGTTGGATCTCCTGCCTGAGCAGAGTGCGAGCGCCCTCCAAACGCTGCTGAAACTCTGGGTCGAGAATATCCCCCTCATCAAGACACTGCAGGTTTCCATTCTAAAGGAGACACAATCTCTGATGAATTGATTTATGTATTTTTTTTACTTTACTTTTGCAATGATCCCTGAAATGTAATTATTGGTTTATTTGTAATGGAGGCTAAATGAATACCAGATGATGTTATCGGCTGACCGATACATTAATCTGACTAATTAGTCCGATTAATTTTTATATTTCCTTATATGCCATGTGAGCATATCAACACATTACAAATGGAAACTATATTGAAACAAAATGAGAATGATCATGAACTACTTCATTAAATTAGAACCACTGCTGAAGTATTTGAGGAAGACCAGGTAGGACACAATACCTCCACCTTGTGGAAAAGATCTGACTAACACTGTCAGCCTGCTTTTTGTGCCTGTACATCAGGTGATTTATCAGGACCAGGGATAAAAACTGCATCATTTATTTTCATAATCTGCTTGCAACTGATCGTTGAGTCTTAAAAATAGAAATTAAATAAATAAAATGAAAAGGGCCTGAGACAAACTTTGAGACATCCTCAAATGTTTGTTTAACCGACTGTTCAAACCCAAAGATATTTAAGGATCCCCTCCACACAAAACGTGTTTTTCTTTGTTTTTGTCCCCTAAAAGAATCAGACCTGGTGTTTTTAAATCCCTCTACTGAAAGTGGAGATCAGGTTACTTTATTGCACCCGCAGGTAAACTTGTTGTGCAGTTAAAAGTGTAATGCATCCGTGACAGACAGCTCCAAACAGACAACATAAAATATGACAGTCAATAAAACAATTAAAACAAATAAAACAATTAAAAATGCTCCAGTGTTAATCAAGATGCTAAAATGTCCAATACATACCAGTAAAAACCCTAAAAGTAAACATTCTAAAAAACCAATAAATAAAGAAACAACCCTACATATATACATAAATACAGGTCCCAAAAAGATTTTGTGCAAATTGTGCAGTTTTTCTTACAGCTTGTTCATCAGTGTGACTGCAGAGCAAAGCTGTTCTTATAACGTTTGGTTTTACACCTGGGAACTAAACACCTGTGTCCAGAGGGGAGAAGCAGAGAGACGTCTGTAATCTGTGTCTTCACTCTGAAGCTGCTCTGCTGAGTGAGTTGAGCTGCATTCAGTCTGCATACCGGTCTGTGTTCTGTGGCACAGCAGCCTTCAGTGCTGTCGGCTGTTACTCATAACATGTAACCAATCAGAGAGCGCTATGGGCGGCTCACCGGGCGAGCCTACAGACAGAGAGAAGCAGCTGGAACAGATCTCTAAGTTAAGACATACAAGTTCATTTGTTAGGGGTGGGAAAAAATTGATTCTTGTATGTATCATGATTTTATTTATTCATTTACTTATTTTATGGTGAAGCAGACAATGACGATTAAAAAAAAAAAAACAGCCAAGGTGAGCAGAGAGCAGCTGAAAGTGGACAATCCCATTTTAAATCCAAAGTATGAGCACACTTCGGGTTTTGCACACTTCCAGGAAAGGCAGAGCTAGATATGACCAAAGCTGTATCCAATAACAAGAAGACGCCCAATAATCAATACTATCGAATCACGATACTTGTAAAATCAGAATGGCAATACAAATCAAATCAGCAGCCAAAGTGTCATGATACAATCGAATCAGGATAAAAGCAAATCGTCCTAACACCGTTATTTACATGTGTACCTATGTTGACAGAACTGATAAGCTAGATTAATTAAAGACAGTTGATTTAATTAAAAAAACCCAAAAAACTAATTTTATCTAATGAATCATTTCATTCGAAAGGACGATTTCTCTTTTTTCTTTAGGGTGATGACATCAGGACTGCAGACATTCGAGACTAAGTCGGAAAACCTCAGTGGAAGCTTGGAATGTAAAAAATGACCTTTGGTGCAACCCCAGGTCTGAGGGAGATTCTGGTCTGTTGTGCTGCAGGAACGCCTTGTAACAAATAGACACACCTCCAAGGAAACACCCAGTCACTCATCCTCAACCTATGTGACACTTCAACAGGCAACAACAGATGACAAGCTGTTTTGTAAGAAACAGTGCAAGATTTCATCATAAGATGGTTTTTTTTTTTTTGGCTGGGAAGACTTTAAATATAGATATCTGCAACATATATCCAGTTTAGCTTCTAAATATTAAAGAAGCTTGGCAGATATCAAGAATCAAGATCCTTTTATTTTTAATCACTGAGGAAATTTATCTTGGATATACATGTTGCCAACTTAAAGATACATACATAAAAAAATATTTAGTAACATACTGTAAAGTAAATAGTGCAGACATGTGCACAGCCCCTCACTTTACCCCTTCATTAACCCTAATGTTAGGAGATTCGTTGATATTGTAAACCTGTTCAGATTCAGTTGTATTCATTTGGAACTTTGATGGGAGCAGTTCATATTCTGAATGCAAAACATGGAGGTCAGGGACGACATCACCATTACAACACTAAACATGCAGCAGCATAGTACGACACATGGGTCACAACACAATTATATCACAACACATTTTACTTTCTTTTTACTTTTTTATTTGAAAAATGAAACCATTAATCAATCATCAAAATAGTTGGCGATTAATTTTCTACAATCAATTATTCAATTATTCTTTGCAGCTCTGTATAGTGCTTGTATTAATTTCTTGTGTTACTGTCTGAACAGGGAACTCACTGAGGAAGCTGCAGGGCTGTTAGCAAGGACTACACCATATGACTCCATCGCACCGCGATACGTGGGGCTTACATACCGCGATGTATTGCCACATGGATGTTTTGGCCCAGTCCTCACAGGTCGGGTGAAGCGGGTTTTGCTGTACGACCGACAGCTGCTGAGGGAACAGTCAGGCTGTCCTTTGTGTCAGGTTTACTGGTATCTGTCCACTTGTACAGCTTTTCTCTTTTGTATTGACTAAATGACACACCTGCTGCCAACCAAAACAAGCAGCTACACTTTTTATTGTCCCGAGAAATGAAGTCCGGAACCCCTTAGAGAACAAAACACCTGAAATGATGGCGAGTAGATCTAAAATTATTCATTTTTATAAGGCTAGACTTTTGGAAACTACATCTGATCGATTTTTGTTACTATACAAAAGTACAAAATGAATTTTTTGTGGACTTACAGGCAAAAACTCAGTTCAACTCAACTTAAAACACTTTAACGTTAACGTTACATCCTCTCACAGCGCGGAACCGGCGTTTGTTCCTTTTTCTTACTAAAAATAGCACGTGCAGCCTGACACGAGCTTCAGTGTAAGTGAACTCTTCAGTCAGACTCGGTGTTTGCTCGAATTGAACTCTCACAGTCGTTTCTTCACGGAGTTTGGTCGCTTGAGAAGCAAACGGCAGAAAGTTACAGACATTAGTCTGACGAACACGACGACAGAGGAGCTACGAGGAAAACAAACCGGAAAAACAGGAAAACCAAGCGCGGCTTGCAAGTTACTTAACGTCACCTACCTGACGAAACGTCAGGTATATGAACTGACGTAACGCTAGAATCCAAGGTATCCATGATAATTAGGCTCCATTAGGTTTACTAGAATACCTGTGGCATTGAATTTACCTGTAGAGGTAAAGCTGACATGGTGGCTCTCAGGTGTCTGTATCGGACATTCAGCGTCAACGTCCGCTTCTCCTCCCAACGGTCTCCTTCTGCTCGGGAGGTAACGTCAGGTGAAACCGTCCAGGGAGCGACGGCACGACGAGCTCAGGCTGAACCGACGACGGGATGTGAAACTCACCGTCAGCTGCGGGCGTCCACAGGTGCTCCACACGGCTGCACCTGCGCTCACCCTGGAAACAGATCTGAGCAGAAGTTTGAATCGAGTTAAGACGCAGTCGATGCAAAACTGACGTCAGTAAGCGCGGATGAATTGGTTGGCAGCCGGTGATGATACGGACGCTGCTGGACCAATCAAAATCGATTATTCAATGTACCTGCCGAGGTTATGATGCATTCACGTGCCTGTGTTCTCCACCCACGTACATCCAGCTGTGACAGACAGAAGCAAAGACTGAAACAGGCCAAAAAGCGTCTGGAACCATTTTAAAACGTTTCATTTATGACTATATCACAATCTCACCTATAGCAGGAAAGCCCTTATAAGGAAATGAATGGCTGTTAAACCTGTTCTACGTGTATTACATTCGTGAATATCAAAGAACATAAATAAAGAATTCAAAGTGAACTGAAACAACAACAACAACAAACCTGCGCTTTGTGCCACTTCATCCAGCCACACAGCCAGCAGGTGGAGTGGGAAGTTTGGTCACGTTTTGTCTTACTGTGGACATGTCATCTGAATAAAGTGTGTCGGATGCACTCAGAGTCATGTTCACCTGTGGAGAGTCCTGTGAGCCCGCTCATGGAGCGAAACACCACAGAGCTGAGACAGACTGAACGCAGAGAGAGAGCTCAGTGTGGGTCTGATGCCTCTGACTGCAGAAGGCGACACATCAGCTGCAGCATTAAGACAGACTGAGATAAAGTTGAACCACAGACAAACAGTATTTTCTACACATGTTGACATGCTGTCCCCAGGCTTGACCAGGAAAAGCTACGAGCCACCTGCCCTTCTGACTCCAAGGTTTATTTATTTGCTCTGAAATTCAGCTGGTGAAAAACGTGTAAAAGTTGCAGAATCTTTTGTGGCTAATAAGAACGCACAAAGGTGAAACATGTGAATACTAAACAAAGCTGCATTTTAGTCCTAACAGGCTCTATGATAGAATCGTGTAACACTCAAAAGTTTGTTAGTCTCAACTCTACAAACATTGTTTCATGTTTTTTTTCTTAAGATGAAAGACTGGAGAAAACAACAAAACGTGATGTTGTGACCGTCAAACCAGATCTTGCAGAAATTTAAAGTCAGTGTTGGTGAAAACATTGTGTCTTCAGTGGTTAGAGCAGTGAACTGAATTGAATGAATCTTTGAATGTTCTTATGTAAGTTTGTTTTGCTTGGAAGTTGAACAAATTTTTAAAATGTCTTACAGGGAAAAAAATAAGGAAAAAGGACGTTGGGCTATATTTTAACTATGAAAAAAATGACATTGAAAAATAAAGAAAATGTATGAAGAATCTTTTTATTTTATTGAGGAAATATTTTATCTATAAATTTAGGCCTAAATGGACAAGAAAAAACCCTGAGGCTTCAAGAATTCAAAATTGAAATGAACATTTATTTCAAAATTTTACAAGGACTGAAGAAAAGAAAAGCTGCAAAGACTCTAGACACTTAAAATGCCTCGAAACTTTCTCCTTTCCTGTGTCTTCCTATTGCTACACCACTCTATTTGTATTCATTCTGATATCTTTAAATTGTAAGTATACAATTAGCCTATATACTGTATTATTGTTCCCTTCATTGTTTGGACCTACGATGTTCCAACTGAACGTTTTGTGTTTTGTAAACCCTTTGTGAATTTGCAACTTTAAAAAAAAGTTGTTACACAATAGCTAATATGATGAGAAAGCTGAGTTTTATTCCTTATCTGTGACACACAGGATAAACTAAATGTGTTTTGTAAATAATTTATTTTGCTTAAAGGTGCTAAAGCCAAGATAGAAAGGAAACTCAGTGAAGTCGGAAGAAATGGAATCAAGCCTTCATTCAGGGGGAGCAGAGAATTTCCTCTTCATGGCAGATAAGGCTTGTCAGAACCAACAGCACCATGCACAGTGTGTTAAAGTGGGTGGAACTTTGCATAGAAATATTACTGACATGTTAGAAATGTCACATGCACTGGGGCCGACAGTGCTTTACTGTACATTCTGTATGTGACCTGGTATTGTTGGGTCAGTAGTTATATCTCGCAGTGAAAGAGCTTTTTCCATGCACTGTATCTACACACAGATAGTAATTTGTTTCAATTCAGATGCGCCACGTTTGTAGTTTTTACGTTATACCTAACTGGCATAATTCTCAAAAATGAAGCACAGACACTACAGCATTGTCTCGGTCTAAGTATCATTATCGTTCTTATGCTTAAGTGCAGTGAGCACAAATTTTCCCCATTCATAGAGTTTTGGAAATACCGTGCTTGTGCATAAATGTTATAGCTAGTCACATTCAGTTGTTGGTTAGCTGTCGTTGGATGGCCTCCACTCTCCTACATCAATCAGCTGAATAAATAATGGATGAATGGATGGGAATTATTCGAAAAAAAGTGATTTTGTAAATGTTCGAGGCTGACATGGACGAACAGTCACGCATAACCGCCACTGTGACGCCTGCAGATATGGAGCCCTAACTTGCAGTACCTCACTCCAGGCAGCTGGGGTCAGTAGAGCACCGTAAGAATGTTCACCGACCGAGCGCCACAGAGAGAAACAAGCGTGTGAAGCTGCGCTCAGTCCTCCTTATCGTGGGCTCGGAGACACGCACTGTATGTAAGGTGGAAGTAACTTTTATCTTTCAGAGAAGAGTTATCGACCGCCCGGGATTTACACCTGGTCAAAAGTGTCAAGCAAGCGATAACCATGTCGGCCTCTTCGGCAAAAGTCAGTAGGAAGGAGAATTCAAATCATGACGGAGCGGACGAGACCTCTGGTAACGTTAAGGAATGGCGGTTATCCCGTGCAACGCCATTTTCATTTGTTATCGTCATTTTGTTATTTTCATTGTAGTTTGTTGTGTTGTATCAAGTTGAACTGGTACGTGTTTATGGATGAACTGCTTAATTTACCTTTTCATGCAAAGAAACATTGGAGTAAACGCAGTTGTGCATAACTGCTGTAGCCTTGCAGCATAGCATGCTACATGTGCTAACAGTTTAGCCAGCGTGAGACGTTAGCTAGCCGTTAGCTTACATTAGCTAATAGTTCACATGAAGGAGGCCGGTGTTTTTATTGCAAAAGCTGATTTTAGCGTGATGTGGAGCTGTTGTTCACGCGGACAATCCGGTGGGTTTGTTGGAGGGAAGTGGTGTTACAGTGGCGTGCAGTCGTGCGTTTCCCTCACACACGTTTGAGGCTAAAGCTACATGAGCGATTGTTTGCCTACATTAACGTTATTAGCAAGTGTATCATTCAGTATGTCCTGTTTCCCATCTGTCAAGAAAGGCCGAGTACTAATCACATAAACTTTAGCCGCGCAGTTAAACTCAAGCATCCCCGCTGGCTGGACATTTTTGTGCCACTCAAAGTTAAAGCAAAATGCAAACAAACGCTTCTTGTTTGTGTAGGAAACTAATGTGAGCGTGTCGCTGTGAGGTGGCATGCTAATGTCAATGTGTTTACGGTGCGAGAGGAGGATTTGGTGGAGTACGCAGTGATTTAACATCAGCTCCACGAAGACATTTCCCTGCGAGATGCTGTTAAGCCTCTCATTCAAACCAGGCCGCCTTTAGCAGCAACAGGAAGCTCCAGACTGCGGGAGGCAGAGGGTCTGCTATGGATCCGCCACACACACACGCATACACACACACTAACCAGACGCCACAGTCCTTCTGGCGTCCCGTGTTATGTCACACACCGGGCATGCATTGGAGGAAAGGCTGAGAACTGAGTCTGAGTTGCTAGAAGGTCGGGCGCTGTGTTTTACTGAAATCAAGAAAGTATTTTTTAAGTGATTCAATCGTGATCATATTAAATCCTGTGTTATATATGTCGTGTACCTGAGACAGTTGAAATATTACATTCATAACATATTATCAACTTTATCATTTTAAATCATGTTAATTAATAACAAAGGGGTTGGGGATTGTTTAAGCCAAAAGTAAGCTTAGTTTTTAAAAGTAAATGTCAGGGTTAGTAAGAGCTGTCCTGGGCTGATGGTTAGAAGTCCTGTTTGTGGCTAAACAGATGAAGCTGCCAGGTGCATGTTGGGATGTTTCTAATAATGAATCATTGCCGCTTATGGTCTTCTGTATGAACTAGGGCTGGGTATTGGCAAAGACTTTACAACACAGTACATATCACAGTACATGGGTCAGGATACGACTATATAACGGTACACTGCGATATGATGCATATTGTGATATTCCACATAGTCAACTTGAATTGTAAAAAGAGTTGAAATGCAAGTTGCTGTGTATGATATGGGTTGTCTTATTACATCACATCACATGTTGATAATTCAGCAGACAAATTGGGTCAAAACAATATAATTAAAAATTTCCTTTCAAATTTATTTAAACAGTGTTGGCAAATTACACACACTGATGTAGCTGTAAATGAAAAATGAAACTTAAGTGCACTCTTGAAACAGTGGACATGACAATTTTCCTCAAAGTTAGTTTGACATTTGACCATGTAGAAATTGCCTTGTTGGTGCTCGTTGGTGGACAAACTGTGCTGCAGATACTAAATAACCCCAGCATGTAAACTAATATATCTTCAGTAAGCCAGTATTGGCAGGTTCACCAGTCAAGTTTTAGAAGAAAGCCATAAATTCTGTGCTTGTTGTGTTACGACAGTCCTGTGTCAGTTGAGCATCTGTGGGAGGTGCAGATCCACGGAGGCCCCACCTTACAGCACATAGTACGAAAAAGACACTGCCATTGGTCCTATTGGTGCATGTGTCAGTGTCTCAACAGGTCAGAGCCAAATATGGGTCGGACTTGCTCACATCCTACCGATGTCCAACGGTATTGGGAACGAAGAATTTTCAGTTGCACTGTAACAAAATGATCCCGAACATAACAAAGCGAGAATGGGGAAAAAAACACAAATCATGTGAGGCGCGGTATTATTTACATGATATCAATATTATTCTAATGTTTTTCACAGTTATCTCTTTGCTGGTGTATTGCAACATCCTTGCATAAAATAATAAAAATAAAACCATCAGTATTG
>JAPQLA010000011.1:1142256-1152299 GCA_029822935.1 Naso vlamingii
GGAAGTGCTAGCCTGCCTCCACCTAAAGTCATCAGATAAACTTTCCAACAACTCTAAACGGTCCTGTGTGCTTGTCGGGACTTGTTTATTTACCACAGTATATTATTTTTAAAGTCACATTAGCACTTAATATCATTTTAGGATCAAATACTTAGTGGAAGTAAACAACAGAGGAAGGAATACATAAAGCACTACATAAAGTGCTAATATATATGTTACGTATATGTCATTCCAAAATAATAGTAGCCCTGCCCTTATTTGAAAGTTTCCTCTTCCTTTTCAGAAAAAGAGCAACAGGAAGCAATTGAGCACATTGACGAAGTACAGAATGAAATTGACAGGTGAGTTTGAATCTTGTCATACGTAATTACGTATTGGCCCATGGAGAAAGCTTTTTCCTCTTGAAATGTTTCTCTCTTATTTCTCTCTAGACTGAATGAACAGGCAAGTGAAGAAATTTTAAAAGTAGAGCAGAAGTACAACAAATTACGTCAGCCATTCTTCCAGAAGCGATCAGAACTCATAGCCAAAATTCCCAACTTCTGGGTCACAACATTCGTCAACCATCCACAAGGTAGCTCTTAAATTCAGCTGGTTTTTTTTGTTTGTTTGTTTTGTTTTTTTTTTTTTGTCAAAATGTGTATCTGTGGTGATAAGGCCAAGTCTGTTCATGTCCCGTGTGTCTGTAGTTTCAGCTCTTCTGGGGGAGGAGGATGAGGAAGCACTTCATTACTTGTCAAGGGTGGAGGTCACTGAGTTCGAAGATATCAAATCTGGATATAGAATAGATTTTGTAAGTTTTCAGTGTTACTTTGTATCGGTGCATTCAAAATTACCTATCATACACGGATACAGATGTGATGAAGATGTGTGTCCTTCTCTGTAGTATTTTGATGAGAATCCGTACTTCGAGAACAAAGCCCTCTCCAAAGAGTTTAATGTAAACGAGAGCGGAGATCCTGTTTCCAAATCAACTGAGATCAAATGGAAGGCAGGAAAGGTTGGTTTGCATTTTCTTTGGTTCATGTGTGATTTTACAAAAAAACTGTTCACTTATCTTTATATATATCAGGGCTACACTATTGTGAAAAAAATATCTAATTGCCATTATTTGACTAATATTGTGATTGCAATAATAATTTTTGCATAATTCTTGTTTTAATTCAAAAACACTGATTTTGGTGTGATTTTTGGGGAGATCTGGATGAAACAAAGATGTTTTCTTAAAGGAGAAGTTCATTTTTTTGCCCATTCAGTCTCATAATAAGAATATTTACGATCATGTACAATGTTCTATAGCATTATTATGACCAAGGGTGCGGTCATGAGAGCTGGAGCTCATCGCTGATGTCCTGACAGCATCATGATCTTACTGAAAAGGAGAATGTTGAAGCAAAAACTCAACAGTATTTAATTTCACTTCAGCCTCCCTCTAGTCATCCTGAAGTTGAACAGGAATGTGTAATAATAGTTACAGTTACTCTCTTATCATTAAATACGTTAACCTACATTTTTTTATCACGTTCCTCCCCAGGACCTGACAAAGCGTACAGGCCAGACGCCAAACAAAGCTGGAAAGAAAAGGCAGCACGAGGAGCCGGAAAGCTTCTTCACCTGGTTTACCGACCACTCAGATGCAGGAGCTGATGAGCTGGGAGAAGTAATCAAAGATGACATCTGGCCTAACCCGCTGCAGTACTACTTGGTAGGCTTTTTACCCTTCAGCATAGTTTGCCTCAGAGAGTGTTCAGACAGAAAGTGTCCCTGTGTTCAAACAAAGCAGGCTGTTTTTCTGGTGGGGGTGTGTTGCTTTAGATCCTGTAGACATGAACAAAGTCACAATTAAGTCCACAGCATCAGTTCTGAGGCTCATCTGACGACTAACTTGGAAGCAGGTGGAGAACAAGGATCTGACAGCCCAGAACGAGAGACTGGCATCGTTTCACTTTAATGAAACCGACACTGTTCGGTTATCCATGACAAATATTTTAGTAACGAATTTAACTGATACAGCCAGTTACAACGTAACGTTACAACAACCGTAAATTTTGTGAGAGAGATTAACTTTTTGCTTCGTCTAAGCGAATGGATGCTAATGTTAGCTAGCTAACCTTAACTCCGACTCTTGATTCACCCAGCATACTTCAACTGCAGCCATGTCTTCTTGTCTTTCTCATCCCCAGGAAATCAGCTGAATGAAAGTCTGATAGTTATTTTTTACTCAAATTTGTTGAAACAACATGGGACACAGCGCTGCGGCATATTGAAAAGACGGGGTTGGACACAGATGTAGTACTTTGAAAGGGTGTTTCGTTAAGACTTAAACACCGGATAGAACGGGACTCAGCCCAGACCGTATTGACCTATAAAGCATTCAGGTATCACCATCAAAAATCTTATGTTAGTCTGATTCTATTGTGAAGTCTTGTGCGTCGTGATATCCTTGTCTGAAAGATGCCCAAAAAAAGTGAATGAGGGCCACATGTAGGAACAGAGAGATGGTGACGACAAACAGCAACACCACACATGCTCACACTGGGACTAAGAAACATTAAAACCATCTGAATTATTTCCAAGGTCCCAGACATGGAGGATGAGGAAGGTGACGGTGATGATGATGATGACGAAGAGGAGGGTCTGGAAGATATTGATGAGGGGGAGGAAGAGGAAGGTGAAGATGAAGATGAGGATGGAGATGGAGAAGATGGAGAGGTAGATCAACAACACACTAATTGTAACTGATGAAGAGGATGAAGACACTTTGTGTCTTGTTGCTGTCCCTGAGCACATTAACTTAGAACTCAAATAACTCCTGAGATGGTCGTCTGGGAACATCTGGTGTAATCCTCTCTCTCTCTCTCCCCCTCTCTCTCCCCCCCCCCCCTCTCCCTCTCTCTCCCCCTCTCTCTCTCTCTCTCCCCCTCTCTCCCTCTCTCTCTCTCTCTCTCTCCCTCTCTCCCTCTCTCTCCCCCTCTCTCTGTCTCTCTCCCTCTCTCTCCCCCTCTCTCTCTCTCTCTCCCTCTCTCCCTTTTTTGTCAGGATGATGGTGAGGATGATTAAAAGTTTCAGCCAACACCTTCTCCCAGCCCTCCCTCTGTGATCATCCTTCAACCCAAGGGAGCAAAATATTTTGTTTGTTTTCGGGGGGTTTTGTTTAAAAAAAAAAAAAAAAAAAAAAAAAAGTTCCTGTGTGTCGTCAGCGTGTCCGTCATCTTCCTCTGCAGCCACGGTCTCTCCATCATGCCATGTCTAAAGACCAGCTCCATGCACAGCAGGTCTCGATCGGGTGGGGTGCAGTGGAGTGGGCATGTTGCTCTCTTGAAGTCTCACCTGGCATTGTTATCGTCATCTCCCAAAGACATGCAAAAGACAAAAAAATTTGTAGCATTCTGCACGCCATCCTACGTAGAATTTAAAATATGTACAATAGCAATTTCTATGTAAAGTATGAGTTTCCGTTGAAGTTGTGAGTTCAATAAAAATAAGCCATGGTGCAGTGATAACTTAATCAAAGCATCCTTAGCCACTTTATTATATATAATGTACATTATAATATAAATCCAGTGGTTGGGGCTCTGAGGCTTGTTAGAAGTTGCATTTTCCTTTGTGACCTGTTGTACTAATGGAACTGATTGAAAGCACCAGCTTGTTCCTCTCAACCATTGTCATGTTTTTTGGGATATACATGTATCTTGGTAAGACCGTCATTAATTGTACACAGTTTAATGAGGTGTGGTAGGGCAGCGGGGATTTGACACCCACTCTGGACATCTGTTAGCACACCCACAACAAAGTTTGAAATGTACATTTTTTTTATAAAAACAACTGAAAGTCTGCAGAGTTTCTCCTGTTCGCTGGAAACCTGTTCACATTAAATTAAATGTTGCGGTTGCTTTGTTACAATAAATAAATGTATACCTGATGTTTGGAGTAGTTTGATAACATCTGGGCGTTTCGGCTGCAGTTGAGTGAGACCTGCACCACGTCTGCGTTTTCATGCTGCCACTGGGCTCGTCCAGAAGACCGTTACACTCCTGCAATGTCCTGCAGCTATTTGACCAGTACTTAGCAATGTGAGTATAGACAAATGAAAATCAGTCTGGATGTGAAATGTGAAAATTTGGATGTAAAACAACTTTTAGCCAAACTAATGTAACTTTTTTTTTTTTTAAATACCCTGAACTTTGTTACTGCTGGGTTTTAGACAAAGGTTAGTGAGACTCAGGTTTTAACATTAGTACAAGTTAAATTTTTTTGGTTTTGTCTGTTGCTGTCCAGGAGTCTGTTCTCAATATGTAGCATCAGTTTGGCCCGAACAGTTCTGTGAAGGAGAGACAGTATCCTCACAACATGTGGTAGATCTCGAACATGTTTACAAAAGCAACAAATTAACTTATGTTCTCGTTTAGGTGCTGGATAATGTCGCTCATTGGCCTTGGCTATTTCTAAGAAAACTTCAAAAAGCAAAATTTCCATGCTTTTTTTTTTTTCTTCTTCCAAATTTTACAGAGGAGCAGAAAGAATCCTGATTGGACACATCACAAAAAAAACTAAGATGTGTGTGGCTCAGGACAGGAAGTAGAGATACATAATACTGGATTCTTTTGCCGATATCCAATACACTGATATTTTACAACTCAGTTGGCCAATAGTCAATACCAATACTAATATATGTGTATTTTTTCCCCACACCTAATGGCAGGGATCATCAAGTATCTTTTGTAGTGGAATTTACATACAGTATTATGTGTACTCTTACTGTGTTGATCTGCAGGCAAATAAAATAAGAAAAATACTTGAACTTATGTAAAATGTGTCATATTTATTTATGACAATTGCTTTTAAACAAAAGTAAGATCCATCCTACTTCAGACTGGATGATGCTCTGCTTGAGACAGAATGATACAACCAGTCAGTAAACGTGACGTCTGTCCACAGGGAACATGGGAAACATGGCGTTGACTCAGGCGTTTAATCAAGGAAACAGCAGCCTGTTATTTTATCAGTTATATTGGCGTGCTGGCAGATACCTGATTGGTAATTTCAGAGCCAATACCAGCTGATAACATGCAGATAATATCATGTGTTCCTAACAGGAAGGCTTGGCAGAGGGTGGTTAAATGGCCAGAACATCATTGTACCTGTTAAAGCAGCAGCAGCAGCAGCAGCAGTTTTGTGTGTGAGGTGTTGGCACAGGCCTCCTCACCTCCCTGTTTGGAGAGAGAAGCAGGAGGAGCCACTGCCATTCCTCCAGACTCCAGGACAGCTTCTCTCCTCAGGCTGGGACACTCCTGCACTCCTCCTCCGACTGCACTTTGTATTAGGGTTGTTTTGTGAGCAGCATAATGGGACTACAGTTAGCATGTCGTATGACAACCCTGTGTTGTGAAATGATGAATAAATGAACCTTTGACATTTTCCCTGTGTTGCATTTAATGACATAGGGTCCCTGTGAGTTACAGGAGCAGCAGCTGTATTCGGGGCCATCACAAAACCCAAAGTGCCAACAGAATACAGGAGGAACATAACTGAGTACATGTAGATACATGTGCAGCAGTGTAATTGTAGCTGTACAGCACAAGTGCAAGAACAAATAATGCTGATAGCAGATATACAATAAGCAGCTGCATATGAAGACGGTGTATTTTTTTCATATGCACATATGGGAGTTTGGGGGCGGTACCACTGCAGCATGTTGTGGGAGGTTCAGACAAAGAGGTCACCAATACCTAGGGCTGGGTATGGAACTTCAATACTTCTGTGGTACCGACCGAACTGCCTCAATACTATCAAGTATCGAAAAATATCAGGTATCGAAATTTGATATCAAATGACCAAAGGAGTTAAAACTCATCAGCATCAGTGAGCCAATCACATGCAGCACGCTCAACGTGCCAGGATCTAAGAGTACTGCTGAGTGGCTGTACTCTTGTGTTTTGCAGGAAAAACACCCGATTACAGCCAAAAACAGGGCTGACCATAAATATGCTTGATGTAATCTTTTGTTAAAACAGATTAGATAAAATTGGCATCGAAAAAGTATCTTTCAAGAACTGGTATCAAAGTCAGTGTATCGATGTTGGTACCAGTATTGAACTGTAACGATACCCAGCCCTGCCAGTGATGGTGCATCTATGTGCATGAAAAGACAAACCAGATTTAATCCTGGTAGTCTCCCCCTTCAGTATAATGTTGGCCTTCATGTGTTCATTGAGGGGAAAGCTGCACAGCCTCCAATGTGTTTCTGTCTTATTTCATTCTGCCACTCAACTCAATGGCCCATAAGACCGTGTGATCAAATGCTGTGGATTTTCACATGGACTGGTCAAAGGGCGCTTTAAGCTGGATGTTTTTGTTGTTGTTGTCTTCTTACATTCATGCATACGCTTTAATTGTTTGGGGCTTTAGGGAATTCATGTGGCTGTCGAGTATCTGGTTCCAACTCCGGGACAGGTGGTGGCGGTAACGCACCAAAGGCTTACAGCCATCGCCGTAAAACACGAAGAGGAAGAAGAAGACGACATTTTGAGAGAGGCACTTAGGCTAGTAAACACAAATTGCCACTGAAGATTAAAACACCTTAATTAGTGAAGTTTGCGCTGCTCTGCCACGTCAAACTCGGAACCACCACTATCAGTCCTGCGTCTGTCATGGACGCTTCAATAAAAACCTTCCGTCGACATTTCTTTGGTCAAAGTGGATGTCTCAGGCGAAGTGTGAGACTTGGCGCCTGAGCTTATTTTAGCCTCTGTGTATTACATGTGACATATTTAACTAGGCTATGTAGCGAATCATTATTTCCCAGGCAGAGACACAGGCTAAATGCTGGGACACTCGTTTATGCATTTTGAGTTAAGCATTCAGGAAAAACCAACATGCGCCGGACTTTACAGAGGATAACCTACTGATACGTCCACAAAACATTACATTCACATCATCATTAGAATACCGTACACAACCATCAGCTAAGATACAAAATGTAACGTCGGTGCAAAAATGTCATATGTAGTTGACTTTGTTTTGTTTTATTGGAAATACATCACCGAGTCCACGGCAACACACGGCTTACCTACGACGCAAAAAAGAGACGATGAATCGAGGAGAAAAGCGGAAGTGAACACAGGATTTCTCTCTTGCTCGTGGGTATACTCTTTGTAACCAAGGTAACGCTAGCTTCACGGAAACTGGCTAATGCTGCTAGCTGCGTGAGATGTACGACGCATCTACTATTCTGACAAACCCGTCTCAAGGCAGTTAATACTTGTCAAGATAATTAATGTGAATTATTAAATTTTTCTTCAGCTTGAGCAAACCACCGACATTAACGTTAGCATGTTTACCGACGAGGCTTTGGACTCAGTGAGCGTTCAGTCTCTGTGGAGGAAATCTCAGCAGTCGGCGCAAGAGTCGGTATGTTTGAGCAACAGCGGCAACTTTTGCTCCCAAAATACTCCGCTAGCACGAATCACGGTGTTCTTTTTGCCTGCAGTCGTCGAATAATGCACCTAATACAGAGACTGTACTGCACTGACTGTGGCTAGAAGATGAATGCTACGTTCAGGTGTTGCTTGGAAATTTAATAACTAAATTATGTACCCAGTAATGCTACAGTTTAGCATCTTTAGACCAGTGCCACTTTAATATGATAAATACAAACAGTTTTCTATTGTTGAAGAATTCACCGAAACATTCTACATTCTGCAAGGCTGCCATGATATTAGGTTTGTACCGCACAATTATCGTGGCCTTCAGAATTTATGACAACAGTGTTATAGCGATGTTTACAGAAAATTGGAATAAATCGGCCAAAATAAAAATGTTTTGTCCCTTTTTTTTTTTATTAAGACCTAAACTATACCTTCACCACTCCCCTCCCCCCAAACACACACGCACGCACGTACACACACGCACCTACACACACACACAGGCACACACAGAGCACTGTTTCTTGCATCAGGTGTGTTACCTGGCACATACGACTGCTGTGCATACCTGAGCAGAGGGGCTGTTGTTTGCTGGTCTTGCAGAGAGGCTGTCAGACCACGGCTCTGAGCAGTGCTGAAGCAGAGGTCCAGACTGTGTTTGCCTCCATCAGCGGGACTCAGACGGAGCCACAGCATCAGGCGACAGAGCAGTTCTTACAACAGAAGAATGACGAGCCAGAGCCGCCTGGCCTGAAGGACTTCCTGCAGAAGGTCGAGGAGACGGTCATCAGCGAGCTGGTCAGAAATGCCAAGAGTCACGCCTTCGACGGGTTCCAGGTGAACTGGGAGGATCAGAGTAAACCGGTGAGGAGGACCAATGAAACAAACAAAAATTTTTGTTCCAACGCTTTCAAAGCTGGAGGAGAATCTGAGAACTTGAAGCTGTTCCTGATGACTTGGTGTTTACATATTTGAGAGCAATTTTCAGGACACAGTCTGAAGTTGATCGTCTTCGTAAAGGGTTCATTACGGTGGCCCTGAAGTGCCAATCACAATCACAAAATGAAAACACAACTGCAAAAAATAAAACACAACAACAAATCACAAAACACAATAGCAAATAGGAAAACACGACAGCAAAACAAAAAACACAGCTGCAAAAAGAAAAATTTAGTTTTTTATTGATTATTGAAAGCTTAATTGAGCATTTGCCTGGTCGTGAATTCAGCATTTTCTGTTGTGTTTTACTTTTTGCAGTTGTGTTTTCATTTTGTGATTGTGATTGGCACTTCAGGGCCACCATAGTTCTTTGTATGACACAGTTTCTGTTTTGCAGGTTTCCTGCCTCCAGTGCCTTCAACATCCCAGTGCTGTAGAGAGAGGTCTTCATGTCACCAGTGTGTCCTGGAGTTGCACAGGTTCAGTTATTGCCTGTGCTTACGGCCGGTTAGTGTTCACGTGCTGCATGAACATGTTTTATTTCAACAAAACGGAAAGTCTACAGGAGGTCCTGAATGTTTGTTGTAGCTCAGTCTGTTGCTTTTAAAATCATTTAAGTCATCAACAAGATAGTGTTTCTGTAGTAATCATGTGGTTCAGATGTGTGTGTGTGTGTGTGTCTTTCTGGTGTGCAGGATAGATGATGGGGACTGGAGCACTGAGAGGTCACATGTTTGTACCTGGAACCTGGACCGTCGAGGTCTGAACCCCAAACAGGCAGACGTGGTCATCGATGTTCCCACTGCGGTCACTGCTCTGTGCTGTCACCCCAACCAGCCTGCCCTCATCGCAGGTACACTTCCAGTCTGCACAGTGTGTGTGTATGTGTGTGTGTGTGTGTGTGTGTGTGTGTGTCTGTGTGTGTGTGAGTGAACAGATGACAGCACACTTATAAACTCTGCATCAGATCAGCTGGTACGGACATCTCACTAACGATCAGGTTTTCAGAAGTATTGAAAGATGATCTTTGGGTAACCATGGAGATGAGGAGACACGGTCTGTCTGCAGTTTATGTTACTCGATATTCTCAACCAACTGAGGACAGATAGAAACTTCCTGGACTTTGTTCAGTCCACTGGATTAGTTTCTCTCGTTTCACCTGTCGTGCACAGTCAGACAGCTGAGGTTTAATCTGTGTAATGTCAGCAGAACGTCAGGAGAGGGAGAAACCTCCCATTACTCTGACTTCGCAGGATTTTCTATGATTGATGCTCAGCTCCATGGCTAACCTTGTAGTCACATCTATGGAAGCTGAGAGCGGCCGTGGTTGCTACTATCTTTTTTCATTTTGTTGTCTCGTGATCACAAAATAATCTCTCATTATTACGGGATAATGGCTTGTTATCTTGTGATAACAGGATAAATTAATGTGTCATCATGAGACAACAAGGCTTGTTCCTCGTGACAAGGGGATATTTTATCTGGTTATCACATGATAATGAGCTTTCATCTCAAAACGATGGAATAATTAGAGAGAAATGGGATGTGAGTGTCGGTTCATGATTACACAGATTTGTCCCTTCATGATCTCTGCCACTGTGGTGGTGATTTAACAAAAATGGTCTCTCTGAATGAAACATTCCTCTTACAAAGGGCCACTGATGCACCAGCTGGTTGGAT
>JAPQLA010000011.1:1163913-1187224 GCA_029822935.1 Naso vlamingii
GCAGCCGTTGACCCGAAGACATTACAGTGTAATCGTTGCATCACTAACAGCATGAGCTAATCCAGCTAACTGCTACACTTGCGCTGCGACCTCTTTTTGATCACTTAGATGCTGTCAGCGTTCACTTTGCATGTTGTGTGAGTGTTTCGGTTAGTTTTATGCTCTGATGCTTCATGTTTGCTCCCTCATCCTGACAAGTATTGAAAAATAATTTGAGTCTGTTGTTTTGTGTTGGCAGCAAACTCTCGATTATGTCGTGTCTCTGCATCGATGCAGAATCTTCTACGTCCGCATTTGCGATGCATCTTACAATTGAGAAATTTCCAAACCTCTGACACAGTTGGCATTTACACGCCAGGTGTTGACATCTTCTAAATAGCAAACGTTCTTGCTCTCATCTGAGCACTGATGGGGATGTTGGTCTTGTGAGTCAGTGTGTTCAGGAGCACTGCACCAGAAAGCATTTGCACTATTGTGCTACAAAAACCACGTCTCAAGTCAAGAGAAATGTTGTCCTGTTATTTACATGGCTCACTATTGGGATACGTGCAGACAGGCGTATTCGTTCTGCCTGCTTCACATGGGGACGCACAGCAAAACTCCTTACAAGTGAGACGGCCCATCAATGCATTTAAGTCTGCAGGGAAGCTTTTGTGTCCCTTCAACCATTTTAATTCTTTGGGCCTTGTGTCACTGTTCCAGAGACGTCAGGAGACAAGGATACTCTCCTCCTACGCCTGCACCACCTCAGTGAGCTTTGTCTAATCACTGATGCTCCTGTAGATCATCGGCTCATGCGTGTTCACTTCGCGCTGAAATGCTTACTTCTGTGACAGATTGTCTCTGTCTTCTTAATAGCAATGAGCCTTTGTCAAAGTACACCTGGCTCTTAAAGGGATGAGAGACGACACGCTGATTGGTTTATTTCTTGTTTCGCTCAAAACACGAGTATGATTACTTAAGGGAGTCTATTCATCCCCTTTGCGCCCAGATTATGTGCTGTCTCAATAGCAGGGTGGACTTGGACACACCGTGCACACTGTAAGCCACAAATCGTCCAAACAGGGCCCCTTGATGTTATGTGTACATGAAAGACGGGTGGATGTGTGTCAGTGCAGCTTTCTACAGGCTCAGCTGGAGGAGGACTTCCTCTACCTGGTCTCCTGCAGCCACTGGTGGAAAGCGTTGGCATGCTGCGCAAACTCCTGACGCAGTTTGTCGTTTTCCTCCTGCCTCCTCTGCTCCTTCTGCAGCTCCAGCTCTCGCTCCTGAATCCAGTTACAGACACGAAGAACCAGACGTCAGCAACGTGAAACTTTTTTCAGCTTCAGGAAATATTTCACAAATAAAAACCTGGCCATGACATCAATGGGACAATCACTGTTTTTTGCATGCTTATGTCTCAATATTGACCTTATAAAAAATCCTTTGCTAAGTGTGAATAAGAAACTGTATGTTTGGACTAAAGCTGGGGACAAAACGATGAATAAGGCTCAGAGGAGAAAGTGAATGGAATTGTTAGTGGATTGTACCTTTGAATAAGAATGTATCTGTGTGTGTGTTTCTTTGATGTTTGGACCTTGATAATCTTCTGCAGATTCCTCCAGGTCTCCTCCAGGGCCTCCATGGTGAACCAGGTGTAGGGGTTGGACACCACCTGGTAACTCTTGATCTGCTGGTCCAGCTCGGCCAGCTGGTTGAAGTCAGCCTGGGCGGAGCTCAGTGATGAGCGGAAGGCCTCGTGGGCTTCACGCAGCGCCCGGATCTCCTCCAGAGAGTTGCACCTGACCGGGTCCGTCAGATCTTCCTCTGCATTCTCAAACCAGCTGTTGAAAGCTGATGCCTTCTTGGCGAATGTCAGAAACAAGTCCTCAACCTGGGGTGAGCGTGGAGAAGATATGAACCTCACAACAGTCTCATTACCCAATATTAGCCTAGGTTTGTTAAAAAGGTTTATTTATTAGCTGTTTCATATTTCAGCTTTGATTTTGGACAATATCACTTCAGAGGTTTAAAGTTACTCTTGAAGGGTTACACAACAATGACCACAAACCACCGTCTCAGCACAGGAAGCTCTTCTGGTCTCTTTACCTTTCTGAAGTGCTCCTGCGCTTCCAGAAGTTTCTTCTTGCGAGCGGCTGAGTTGGACAGCAGCTGGTTCCAGCGCTTCATCAAAGCAGCATGCCGAGCTTCAATGGCTTTTGATTGGACGTGCTTGGCTGCCAGCAGCTGGTCCTTCAGAGCTGTAATGTTAGTGATTCCCTCCTGCTGGAAGGCCTGCAGACCGGCATCGAATGTCTCCTGCAGAAGCAGAAAAAAAAGCTGTCAGCGGAAAGAATGGCTTGGTGCAGAGGAAAGGTAGAACACTGTTAGACAGGATGCAGTACCTGCTTGGTGAGAAGTGTTTGCACGGAGGACAGGTCTCTGCCGTAGTCATCAGTCTTCAGGCTGTTCTCTTTCTCACCTAAACACAAAGCACGTCCACAAGGTCAGAGAAGATCGGGATGAAGCCACACGGTAAAAAGTTACACTTTCAACATTTACAGGTCTGGCTTCCAAAACTATTAGGAAAGGTTTTATACAGAGTTATGGCCTTCAAGGATGTTTCCCGTATCTTTGACATAGGGCCACATTTTTGACTTCTTCCTTCCTGTTCTTATCGATAGAGACCATTTTCAGCTCATTTTAATGCAGCACAGAGTTTCAGCAGCTGAGAGCTCAGACAGCTCGCCATTTAGCCACGAATGCTAATGCTAGCGCGAGTCAATGGCACCAGTAGTATTCCTTACCAAAATGATCAAACAATCCTCAGTGCACACAAAGCATGTCGAATACGACAACAGTCTGTTGAGGCAAATTCAAGTGTTTGTAGAATAATTTAAGACGTCCAACTACATGTGAATTTCTTTAATTTGTATCTCTGCTTTGGATTAGTAGTGACCGGAAGCTGCCGGACTAGCAACTACCTGTTGGTACTAAGCCACAAAAATAAGAAATGCGGCCATATTTTGATTTCTAAAATTATTCTACAAGCACTTGAATGTGTGTGAGCACAGTTTTGGTGGAAATCTTGTGGCATTAGCCACAAGATTTCCACAAGATGTCAAGAGAAAAACAGGGGAAAGTCAGAACTCTTCGTGTTCGTACCGATCCAGGACTCCACCACATCAGCCTTCCAGTTGAACTGCAGGAAAGCAGAGTTCTCATCCAGCTTGGCCTTCCTCTGAGCTGCTGCCCGCTCTAGCTCAGACACTTTGCCTCGCAGAGCAGACATCTTGGCACTGATGTTGTCCACGTGATGGTTATTCTATTGGAAACATGAAATTCATCTTCACAAACGGTTTCTCCTGGAATCATTCTGCACCGATCTACACAGGTCATTGCACTGATTTTCACAAAGCATGTGTTCTCTTCATGTTATATAATCTGTACCTTCTTGATGAGCTCCTCTCCATTAGCGCACACATCATTCACTCTGTCCCTGTGCACCGTGAAGTCAGTCTCAAATGCTTCATGCTTTTTCAGCAAACCCTGTTGAAAACAAGCGTTTCCCTAAATTTCTGTAAAACTCATTATTTCACGAAGTTAAAAAACAATTTAATGTCTTCAAGGAAAAAGCACCTGCACAGCAGCCAGCGTATCTCCGTAGTCCTCACTGCCCACTAGATTCAACTTCTCATTAATCCAAGCTTCTTCTTCTTCCACATTCGCCACAAACTGCTGGTACTCCAGTGACTCCTCCAGCCTCTGTCCCCTGCGAACAAACACACACATCGCCTACATTTACACCCTTGCTTCCATCCCGTGCAGCTGCCTGGCAGGCTGAGTGTGTCTGCTGCAGGCTCACCTTGCTCCAGATAAATCTTTGAGTTCCTTCCAGTGGTCAACAAACTGGGCAAGCCTCTGCTGGATCTCCTCCTGGCCGATGGTGTTGTCATCAGACAGCTTCTTTCCCGTGTCCAGCACCGACTGGGAGCACACAGAACATCTGATCACTGAACACCGAAGCTACAAGATGTCCCAATACACTGAGAGGATTCAAATGTGCACCAAACACAACCATGAAAAACCAGTCGGATTCAGGTTCAAGTCAGATATTTGTTATCTCCACATACTGCAACTTCTTCTGCTATTGTGGCATCATCACTTCACAGATGGGATCACAAGGCATTAATGGTAAACACTGGGCTGGAAACACAGTATATAAACATGTATGTGCATTTTAAATGGAGCTCTAATTGTTCAAGGCCCAACTCTGTGGCTTCTTCAAGTTAACTAAACAACTGCACACATCTGTTTGCAAAAACACTGGGTGAACAGAGGACCCTCCTACCTGAATTGCCGGCTCATGGGCTCCCAGCTCGGCCTCAAGCCTCTTATGTTTCTTCCTCAGGTTCTGTACTCCTGTCAAATCACGTCCATAGTCCTCCGAACTCACGAGCAGCTTCTTTTCTCTGTGTGCGTTCAGGGCAGAAATGTGAACATTTACATTGTGTGTCTTGTCATGACATAATACAGAAAAGGAAAAGATCATCTCATCCCATCCCATGCTGATGTCCTCTCAGTTAACTGAATGGTCTGAGGGGAAACTTGCTTACTTGATCCAAGACTCTTCATCATCCAGGTCCCTGAAGAACTGATGCAGGCGGTGTGACTCGTTGAGTTTGGCGCGACGACCAGCAGCCATGCTCTTGATCTTGGTGAAACGGCCATTGACTGCATCGCGCTTGTCTTTCACTTGTGAGGTGTCGAACGCGTTGCTGGCCATCAGGCTATCGGCCTGGCCGTTCAGATCCTTCAGACGATCCTACAGGGAGCAGAGAGATGCTTCCAAGTTCACACTGGATCTCTTGATGTATTTTCTACTTTACACCACTATTTACTCCACTCCTGTACTATTTTCTGTTTTCTCACTTTTTCATCTCTTTTTGTAACACACGCAGCCTTTTAAGTACTTTGTGACTACTAATTCCTTAGGTGGGTCTTTTGTAATCTGAGGTGATTTAAGTTACAAATGTTCTGAAATAGTGTTGTGTGTTTCTTGAAGGTACGGCTGACCCACACACAGCAATTGGTAGAAATATAATAATTATGGTGCTGCATACCTCATGGGCAGAAATATCAGCCTCCAACAGCTGGTGTTTCTTCAGTAGGTTGTTCACTGAAGCCAGATCTTTGCCATAATCCTCAGAGGCAAGCAGAGCTTCCACCTGAGGGACGACATATGGATTAGACTTTGAGATTACCTTCTGAACGACATGTGTCAGAGCTAACACACGTCTGAAATGCAGATTCTCACCTCAGAGAGCCAAAAGTCGAAGTCCTTGATGCCCGTGTTGAAGTTCTGCTGCTTGTTGGCCTCTTTGAGTTTCTGGCTCTTTTCTGCAGATTTGTTGACAAGGAACTGCCACTGTTCATCCAGAGCGTTGAGGCGTGCCTGTGGAGCAGACAAGTCGTGTTTAAACATTTAGTTTCCCTTCTTTACTACATCACTGCATTCAGATTCACTTTTCACATCAGAACCCACAGAGAGCTGCTAGACCTCAATTATTTTCAAAAGAATCCAAGTCTTGCAGAGGGGCTAAAAGATTTGAAGAAAATGTCTTATCCAAATGATTTTCCATGAACAGAATCAGATAAAATGCTTGTTAACGTGGTTCTCACAGTGTTATTTTTTATTTTTTAAGCAAGCCCAAGAGAGAGAACAGTTGAAACTCTAAGGAAATGTGGCTTGTTTATTCTGGAAAAGACATCTGAAATGACCTTGATGGTTATGAGGTGAAAGACTCGTCACTTTTTGGTCTTTTATGAACAGCAGGAACAAAGCCAGCTCACAGACTTTTTGCTGTTTGGCTAACTCGCAGTATCAACTTCTACCACTTACACCTGGTTAATTTTCCAGCAGCAGGTGACATTTTATCCTATGAATTGTCCCAAGCATTTTAGGACACTCCTCATTTTGAAAGTTAAAATTAAAATCCCAACTCTTGTGAACTGACAGATGCAATCTTACAAAAAGCAACTGTGTCACCATGACAACGATTTTTCATTCTGCTCTGTCTTGTAGGATTTTATCCACACTGGCCGGATGAAAGATCAATCATCAGAAATTTAACTTAATTTAAGAACTTCTCTGATTGGCCACAGGACTGTTTTCCTGTGATCCTCTTTGTCCTTTTTATTGTTAGTATCCGTAAATCTTATTAAAGCTGTAGAGCCACGTCACAGAAGTGTCTGCTAAATGCCTTATATTTGTCATTCAGACGTGAAATATACCTTGACTGCGTCCTCACTGCCAGCACAGGCTCCTCTCTGGATTAGGGCGTTCCCAGTGTCAATGACCCCACGGATACGGTCTGCATTGGCATGCAGCTCGGCCTCGAACGCCTGATGTTTCTGATGCTTACTCTGACATCACACACACAGGCAGGGAAGAACACACACACAGCATGAGACGCAGAAGGTGGACAACTTCCTGGTCATGGTGTAAATGTTTAGAACTCTCCTTAAATTGAGTTAAGTCAGTGAACACTTAGCGTTGCAATGCATTTAGCACTGATTGCTGCCATACTTACAATCTAAGCAGTCAGTGCAAAAAAAAAAAAAAAAGAAAAAAAAAAAGCTGTATCTAAAGCATTATGAGGCTGACATTAAAGGGATATTTCACAACAAAACTATTTTTGGTGTATCAGTTACTCACCCTTGAATGTCTTGATTTGAAAAATATTTTTTCCTTCCAGCGTTCGTCCACAGCAAAGAGATTTTTTCCAAAATGTGAGTCACTTGCTTTAGCTGCTTTCGCTGGTAGTCTATGGAGATACAGTTTCAAAACATCAAAATCATCTAAAAGCGTCCATCCAAAGCTCTCAACAGCTTCGTGTGGTTTAATCCAAGTCGTCTTTATCGTGTCGTAGGCTCAATACTTCCAAAACACTTTGACTTCAGCTAAAAAGCTGCTGAATCCAACACATCTGGTATCTACTGCACACACTTGGCCGGGAACGTGCCAGGGAGCTTTGTACGGGATGTGCTGGATTCAGAGGATTTTTAGCTGAAATCAAAGTGTTTTGGAAGTATTGAGGCTGCGACACGATAAAGAAGACCTGGATTAAACAACACGAAGCTGCTGAGAGTTTTGATGCTTTGAAACTCATCTCCATAGACTGCCAGCAAAAACAGCTTAAGTGAGTGGCTCACATTTTAGGAAAAACACGTTTACTGTGGAGGGACACTGGAAGGAAAAAAATAAATTCTTTAATTCAAGACATCTAAAGGCGAGTAATTGATACAAAAATGGTTTTGTGGTGAAATATTGCTTTAATATCAATTTAAATGAATTTATAAACTGGAACTGAAAAACTAAAGGGTGGACTACAAAAAAAAAACAAACTTCAACACAGAACACAGAGCAGGACAGACAAGGTGTCGGACACACACACACACACAAGACAAACGAGTGAAGAACATGAAATGGCAGTGGAGGGGGACAACATCTGCAACGGAGCTAAATTACTCAAACACTTACTGACGGAAGAGTCACTTCAAAGTTGCTTCATGTTTGTATCGTTCTACATTTCCATTTACTTCTTTACTTGTTTGTCTTCTGTTGTGGTTTGAATATGTATGTATGTATTTTTAATGTTCTGTGTGGACCCCAGAAAGATTAGCTGTTGCCTAGTGTAACAGCTAATGGGGAACCTAATGAACTAAACTCAACAGTGTCATGCGACTGTGCAACCAGTCAGGAATTCTCCACTCAGTTTCTTCTCAAGGTCCAATTCAATTAGTTTGACTGTGGAATCAAACATTTAAAGCAGGTTTGAAGAAAAACTCTCCTTGAAAAAATTGAAACAAAAATGGAAGCCACACCCATAAACTAGTAGCCTTCGCTGACAAAACAAACCTAGAATAAAATGCAAAAAATGAACAAAGAATTAAGCAAGATTTTTTTAATGAACAAAATTAAAACCCAGGTGAAAGAAGCTGGCACTCAACAGTGCTGATGAGGGACAAACTCAAGATGGATGGAGTGCTTATTCTACATCGTGTCTACACACACAGCAAAGACTTGGACACATGAAAGATAACCTGCTCGGTTGTTAGTCAGCTGACACACTACTTAAACTTACCAGCAGCTTGGACAGCTATAAAAAAAAAACATAAGAGTGGAAAAAAAATTCAGTCTCACTTCAGACAGGACACAGGGAGGGACTGGACACAGTTAAAGGAGGGTATCGTCAATAAAACAAGACGCAACAGATCAGCAATTTTAATTTAAGCTAACGACACACAATTGACAAAATTTTGGGTTCAACTGCCTGTCATAGAGTCACTTTTCATCTGTGAGAACAGAAATGTCGATGAAATGTTTGCTTTCCTTAAGAAAGAAATAAAGTGCTATTTTGTCTATTCACCAAGTACATTTGTGGGATTTTCTCTCCCAGAGTTCTGAGACTAACTGGGTGGCTGTGAACTTACGACAGTTGGCTCTGTGCAAATAGAAGCCAAACTTGTACCTGGATGTTGGTTGGGTCCTTGTAAGACTCATCAGTTGCAGTCTGCAGTTTCTCACTGATCCAAGCCTCAATTTCGTCCACATCCCTGCTGAACTGCTGCAAAGTCTGGGATTCACCCAGTTTAGAACGCTTCTCAATCATCTGGGCCTTCAGCCGGCGCCACCTTTCAAAACATCAGGAGTTCAACTTTAAGAGGCAGCTCAAACACAAACATGAAGAAAAACACATTTCCCCACAATGTCTACAGAGTGAGCAGACTGAAGTTATGTTATTCATACACTTTTACTTGAGTCATCATTCTTTACAGGTTCTTCCTTTATAGAATTTTGTTTTTCTATTAGTTTTATGTTAGACTCATACAGTGCCTGTTGGGGACATGTGCCTTAAACCCAAGGATGTGTACCTCAACTACATGCAGACTTTTTTCTCCTGGCAGAGTGGCGCTGTCCGTGTTTTCACTCATTGACTCCACACAGACGAAGAAGCAAGTCCATGTAAAGTGGCAATAAGTTTTATTAATATCGAATGACTCGTGTGTCAAAACTGCACCAAACAGTCGACAGTGTGCATCGTCAGGTCATCAGCAACAAACACCAAGTCTGGAGTCAATCTAACAGACGTACAGAGATACTTGCTTTTGTAAAAGAATGTTATGTGTCTGTTTTAACATCTCAGTACTATTTCGGAGGAACAGTGAGTGTTCTGCATTTTAAGTGTTTTCCCTTTATGCGGGTTTACACTGAAAGCATAACTAACTTTCTTTGTATTACTCACACTAGTTTGAATGTTCGATCACTTCTTTACTTTTACTTGTGCCAGTAACAAGAAGTGCGGGGGAAGATAAAGCCAGTTTTGAGTTTTTAAAGTTTAAAATGAACCCTGAGGTCTCCTCACAACGCTGCTCCGCGCTCTGCGTGTTTATTCCTTCAGAAGTTGCAGTTCTGCCCGTGTCCTTCTCTCCTCCAGAGCTTCATGAAGCTAAGCAGCGGTTCTATCTATCTGCTCTGTTCGATTCCTCTCCACATTAAACTTGGCAAAACTCCACAATACACACTATTTGTTCGCTTGTTCATAGAAAAATTTCCTCTCGTGTAAATTTCACATTTTCAGGTCTCTTGTGTCACTTCGTGAGCGAGGAAATTCGTATCTGTATATTGACTTATATTATATTGTCTAAGTAAATAATAAAAATCCAAATGTTTCCTACCTGTCAAGGACTTCATTACGGCGGTTGAATATCTCAGGTTTGGCATAATGGTCAGCTCCGATCAGCTGGTCAGCAAAGGACTGCAAAGCAGCAATCTTCTCTTCCTGTACAGCAGGGTAACATATCATCACTTCTAGAATACAACTATGATGAATTTTCAAAGCTTCAGCTAAGCAGGGAAACAGCTGACAGACCTGTACGTTGATGGCCTTGTCAAAGTCTTCATGTTTCTTGATGAGAGCCTCCACGCTGTCCAGGGAGTCACCTTTGTCATCACTGGCGAGGAAGGCTTCCCGAGCTGCCATCCAGTTCTCAGCCTGCTCACAGTCCCTGTTGAAGAGCTGAAGGGGAGACGGAGGAACCATTAGGAGAGGTTCAAAGACATCTGTCAGTGATGACGTAACCATTTCTAACTGCTCATATCATGACGTAACATTTCAATACCTGGAGCTCAAGGCACTGGTCCAACATCATGCGACGCTGCACCCAGGCCTTCTCCAGGTCAGCACGTTCACGGTCCAGAGCCTCCAGTTTCTGCTGAATCTCAGGACTGGCATAGTGTCCTCGCACCAGCAGCTGCTGACCGAACTGTTCAAAGGCCTGGAAGGTACCAGCACGAGCATCGATCTCTGTGCGGTGTTCCTGCAAAGAAGAATCAAAAATAAATAAGAACATAGATAAAAGAAAATAATTTTACATTTTTTTTAGACAATTTTAAATACCTGGTGTCTTTCCAGAAGAGCCTCTGCTCCGGTAACATCTTTGGCCAGCTCCTCTGAGGACACCAGACCTCGGATGCCATTAATCCAGGACATCAGATCTCTGTGTACAAATAAAGAGTTATATCACTGAAAACACATACATAACTGTGACCCTTAAATTTAGACATCTTACCCCCCATAAATAAATAAATAAATAAAAATCAGTCCAATTCATCACCTAACAAATTGGACCCAGTGACTGTTCTCTCCTCACCTGAAGTCAGAGAGGAAGCGCTGCAGGTCGTGGGAGTTGCCAAGCTTGTCTTTGCGCTGGTCAGCGCGTCCCACCAGGCTGCTCCAGGCAGTGTTCAGCTCGGTGCATTTTTCCTGGATGTCATCCACAGCCTCAGGGTGGGACTGGATCAGACGCTCTGCTGTCTCCCCAAGAGAGTTCACCTGGGCAGAGGAGTAAGAAAAATGAGTCAATGTCTCAAAAGAAATAACACAGATTTTCAGCAGAGACTTGGTTGTAGATCAGCCACAGTCTCACATAAATTACTAACAGTCTGACCTTATCACCCAGGGCTGCCAGGTCTCTCTCAAAGCCTTCATGTTTGCGCTGCAGAGCCTGAACGCTGGCCAAGTCATGACCATAGTTGTCAGTGTTGAGGGCCTGGTTCTTCTCCTCTATCCACTCTTTAGTTTCATCAGCATCCCTGAGGGGGCACAAACACAAGATATCTGTCATTTTTGCTTCATTATATTCATGTGATATTATGTTCATGTTTGTGGTTGGGAGGTGTGTTATCGTTCTGGGTTGCTCTAACCGATGAGTAGCTAGAGAAAAATCTGTGCCTTAGAGTAATTTTCAGTCAACATAAAAGCAGTGGCTGCTGTTGTTTGTAGCAGTTTACTGAACATGGGAAGTGTTAGCCTGCCTCCACCTTAAGTCATCAGATAAACTTTCAAACAACTCTAAACAGTCCTATGTGTTATTTTTACACTCAGATTAGTGCTTTATTTCTTCTTCTTCTGCTGTTTGCGGTTTACTTCCAGAGGCAGGCTAGCACTTCCCATTGACTACCAGTGTTTGAGCTAAGCTAATTAGCAGTGGGCGAGCTCTGCCCGTCTCTTCTTTGTTATGACACGCACAGTCCAAAGAATGGGATCAGTCTTCTTGTCTGGAAGTCAGGAGGGAGGAACATAACAAAAAGAAAAAAAAAGTTGGCGTATCCCCTTAAACTTTCCTTTCCCTAACACACACACACACACACACACACACACACACACACACACACACACACGCGCGTTAGGTTTTGAATAAACAAACCTGTTATAAATTTAAATATGTTGTGCACAATTACATGAAAAAGGTGTTGTTCTGAATAGGATGTTCCTGAATGTCATAGCTGTTCAGTGCAGCCTTGCTTCACAGGCTTCCATCCTTTTTACCCATGCTTGAACTTATTACTCTAGAAACTTTCAAAGATGATAATGAGGTGAAAACACATATTGGAGCTTCTGAAAACCTGAAGGTGATGTTACAGAAATCCTGTATGTGCGTGTGTCACAGTCTTTGGTTTGCACCTGTGGAATCGCTGCACTTCATGAGCGCTGCCCAGCATGTTGCTTCTGTCTTCGGCAAGCTGCTGCAGGGACCGCCAGCGATTGTTCAGCTCCTGGACATAAAACAATCAACATTAATAGAATTCTACACTCTTCACAGTTTGCTCAGCTCTTTCACAACTTGTTTATTATAGTTTTTATGTTAAAATCTGCACTGATAATAACTACTGCACTCATTTTAAGAGCAATTTTTGAGTTATGGAGGAATAACCATTAAGCGGCATCATAAGACATACCTAGAGACTATGATTTAAGATTAAGGAAGGAATGCTAATTTGTCACCAAAGATATTTAGCTCAAACATGATCATACAAATACAGTATGTGCTAGATGTGTGATAATTTGTTTAGCGTGTTTAATGGTCACAGACAGTTGTGGGCAAACAACATACAGAGGACTGGATGCATGGGAAGAACATAACATAGTGCGAGGTCAAAGAAACACGACGGCAAAAACTGAAGATATACAAACGGATGCTGAAGACATAATTTATGCAGCATGCCAACAATCCTTCATACCACAGTCAACACAACGGACGATAACAAGACGAACAAACGCTGCGGAAAATAAGATGGAGCCAAACAATTCTGAACACTTCTAAAACGAGTTAGAGTCAGGTTTCAGAAAACAGGAAGAGACATATCATGTCACACCGATATGGATACCATGACGACGGGGTTAGTTTCAGATCACAATGCAGGACAGGAGAGTTTGGGGAGGAACATTTTAACATGATTTGTTAATCTTACCTTGATTGTATTAAAGTTAGCCGTTGTTTGAACAGCCAAGCGTATATTCTACAGTCAAAGGTGAACAAAACATGGCAGAAAGAAGTGGGGAAAGGGAGGAGGACAAAAACAGAGAAACACCACACCAGTCAGGAGTAGTATGGAAACTCCAAGGGTTCGTCTTGGTCTTCTCCCAAGACCAGCCAAGACTTTACACCAATCAGGATGTAGTCAGCACAGCAACCACGGGTAAAGCAGAACTATCCAACTAGCCCCAAACGCTGAATTATGATGAATTACAAAAATATCTGAAATGACTGAGACATCTGAGATTTTGAACGTAAGGGATATGAAAAAGGGCTTGGAAGTTCTCCTGGCTGTCTCCTAAATGAGGATGTGTAACATTAAGCACATAACAGGTCTCTTTGGGCATGACTGCAGTAAATCCCAGAAGTGACTCACTAGTATCAAACATCAACCCAATGCTGAATGGTCACGCACAAATGTCGGATCAAGATTGACATGCTGTCAAATCTTGATGCATTTTGACTAAAAATACATGAAAAAGTTGAATGTTTGAAAGAATCTTCTTGATGTAAATAATGTCAGCATTACTTTACCTTCCATGGAGATGCAGTCTTGGAATCAGCTTCATCCTGTTCAAGAGATTACACATAAATTGTATTGTTTTAGGTTTTTGAATTTTTCATTTGATATCAAGCTAAATATAATTAAAGAAATGATTAATACCTTGCCAGGAGCAGCACCAAGCAGCTCTTGTTGCTGCAAATAATAAAAAAAAGATCTCCATTAAATTTGGCTGAAGTTTGGAGATGTCCTGTTGATCTGAGCCAGGAAGGTAGAACGTACCTGAGCCTGAACCATGGGGGCCTCCTCAGCCATGAGACCTTCAGACTCCAGCTCAGACGCCACTTTGTTAATGTCCCTCAGACGAGACTCATTGGCCTTCAGGTCCTGAACCCAACAAAACAACAGTATCGACTTCAGTTCAAGACTTACCATCAGGTTATAGTTGATCACTAATCAATTACAGACCCAACATGATTTCTTAGAAGTTACTGTAAACATTTGCATACAGGCAGCTAAATGAACCGCTACTTCAAATGCTCTCAAGAATATGTGTGATCTGATCCTGGAGCAAGAAAACTTTCAAATCCAACTGACATTATGATTTCACAGATAACTATAAACACAGCATGGGAACATATCCTCACAACAGAACACTGTGACACAAAATATGTCACGAGTGCTGGTCAATTTTATACAATTTATGGATATGGATAGGACTGGGCGATATGGGCTGAAAATTATATTGCAATATTTTTAGGTACTAGTGGGAATCTCAGAGTAACTCACAACACGTGGCCCAAGATAATGATATTATCATGATACAGCATTCTGTGATAATTGATATATTGCAAGACAACTATATAATGACATATAAGGTGTTTACAGCACTGTGTTATTTAAATTACAATATGAATACATGGTGCCAGCGATTTGATAATCCAATGTCACGTTTGAGGACGACGATATGCTGCCGAATCGATATTTTGTCCCATTCCTATTTTTGGGCTACAGCTCGATACATGAAATACACATCTTGATATTTTTAATCTCCTCAAAAGCACTTCATTAATGCTAATCAGGAGACAGAATCAAACATTAAAAATTCTCTGATGTGACTATATTGTAGTGATGACTGTTGGTACTTTAAAAAAATATTAACACAATTCAATTTTTTAACAATAATCATTAGAAATGTAGATATAATGACTAAGTGGCTAAAGGCAGGTATTAAAACAAGCAGAACTGTCTGATAAGTTGAGAAAATTACATCACTTTATATTTACGCAGCCTTTAAAATCAGAAACAAACACCATTTATTCCGTATAAAACAGTATCAAAAACCTGAGACGATATATAGTCTCATATCTCGATAATGATATAATACCTTTGTATTACCCAGCCCTCAATATGGATGAAAACAAGATGACAGTGACATAAATACCCCTCATAACTTTTTGTTGCAGCTGTGGTCTTTAGTTTGCTGATGATTGTTTAACTTTGGTAAAATCATGAAGGTTTTAACTTTGAAAAATCTGTATTGTCGTAGACACTGGCTCAAAAAAAAAATAATCAACTTCATTTCACAGGTGAGAAAAATGCTAAATGAGCGACAGCATGGAGGAACAAAAACTAGTGCAACAGAGACAAACCTCAATGTGACGTCATGACTTTGGCACAATGTAGAAACAAGTGTTTCAAACTTGCGCAGATGTTACCTTCTGGAAGTCGTCAAACTTCTTCTGCAGGACCTCGACCTGCTCCAGGTCAGACCCGACCTCCTCATTAGTGAGAGCACTCTCCTTCTCGTTGATCCACTGCTGGAGCTCATTGGCCTCACGGAACAACATGAACTTCTTGCAGCTCTTCTCCAGCATATCCTTGCGTTTCTCTCCGAGTTCCAACAGAGTACCGTACCTTGAAAAAAGTTGCAACCATAGGATCTGTTTATATCACTGAATGTGTCATCAGAAGCTGATCATTCCTCTAACACCATGGCTCATTTTTAAAGTTTTAAAATGATAATGTGGATGATGATGATGGAGAATCTGACAGAAGGAATTAGCATTTATTGCTAGAGATTATTGCATTTCTTAGATAAACCTGATGATTCTCAAAATCAAATTGCAAAATCCCTCCTGTAGCGCTTAAGCTGTTATGAACTGAATTGACAACTGCCAGAAGTTATTTTGATCGATCACGCCTTCAAATAAAATATGGGCTGGGGCAAGCTGTATCTCTACATCTTTACACATCTATGCACTTTGTTTTCAGAAAAATACCAGAAATAATTTTTCCATACAGATCCCACACCAAACACTGACACGGATGCAGATCCACACAGGCCTCATGAGCTGACCTGGGTTTCCTCGCAGCCTTTCAGAGCATGTGACTCACTTAAAACAGAGCATATGTTTCGATATTTCTATTGAACAGAGTTCAAGAAGTTTCAGGGAAGTGAGCTGAGATGCAACTTTACACAGCGGAACGCAGCAAATAATTATAATGCTCAATCCCATCACATCAGAAATTTACTTCATCACAGATTCATTGTGCAAAGCCTAAGAAAAAGTTTTCACAACTCGGGGGGGAAAAAAGAAAAACAGAATAAACTAACAGCCAGACACCAGGCTCAAGTTTGTTTGCTAATCACCAAATAGTTTAACACATTTGAGTCGAGCTGAAGTAAGTTTAAAGTTTTGTATACAACATAAAATATCTGAAGAACACGTTTTGAAATGAGGCGCATTGAGTTTTTTCTGCTCCCGGACAGACAGTCTTTTGACATGAGTTGCACACCATTCTCCTGATGCAGGTTGTGTGCATCAGAGGATCACATGCATCACAAAAGGAGACTTAAAAAAAAAAAAAAAAAAATGGCTGGCCAAAAATATGAAAAATGATGAATATCTACATCATGATTTGCCATCAACTTCTTTGACACAAATTGTTTTAAGTAAAGGTCAATAAATAAAATTTAAATTGAATAGATTATCTTATTTTATTAATTAGACAATTTACAACCTCCACTAACCAGTTTCCTGGATGAAACCCAGAGAAGTCATCATACATGAACTTTTGAACATGTAGAGTTTGTGTTTGTATCTGAAAATCCACTGAGCAAATGTTCCAAAGAATCTTGGAGCAGCTACTAACAGCAGAGTATTACATCAGGTAAATTTTTTGAAGAACTGAATTGGTGTGGTATTTCTCTGACTTGCACCTTAAGCCCTGATCAGTGAGATCTTCTGTACAAACATGAATCAAAGCCCAATATGGGCAGAACAAAGTGGCTTATGACAAGACAGTAAAACAGAAGTTAACATCCACAGACAAGCCAGGGATGAGAAGGATGTGAAAGGTGTGCATCAAAGGTACTTCTATCCCCCGTGCTGAATAGAAGACGATGGTGAAGTAGGAACACTGTCACAGAACATGAGGGTTTAGGTTGGAAGGACGTAAAAAGTGCTGATGATTCTATGCAGTATCACGATCACAAGAATACGCAAAGGGACACTGGTTGCTACTCACAGCTCTTCCACCTGCTTCATGCGCACAGACACGCTGCAGGCCTCCTTCGTGACAAGTCTGCTCAATAGCAACGCAAAATGAACGCACAGCCAGACAAGATTAAGTTGTTAAATACAGCGAAAGGACAGCAAAGGAGACAGAAAGAAGCCAGTGGTAAGGTCATTAGTGTTAAAAATCTGAGCAGAGAATATGATTCAGTGTAAGTAAAGAAGGAGCAGAGAAAAGACTGAACACTGAAGAGAAATAGTTTTCAGGGAAAGGAGAAATGAGTTAGTAAAGTACATCCCACTGCAAACTGGAAGAGGTTATGTTGACTGTTTCTTACTGATTTTCAATCTGGTCTTGACGCAGTGCAATGCTGCCGTGCTCATCTAGCAGGTTTTCCCTGGAGGACGACTGGGTGGGGTCTAGTTTCTTCACATAAGCAGCAGGAACGAAGCCCTGGCGATCATTTACCTCCACCTTCCACCAATCCTGCAGCAGGGAGGACATGAGGAGGAAGTAATATTAAAGAATGGTATCTATCTTCTCGCCTGGAACTCAGGAGGGAGGCAAATAACAAAAAGAAAAAATGTTGCCGTATCCCTTTAAGAGACAGACAGACACAGTGCTGGTGTTGGTCTTTTTGTCGTCATTGTTGATGTTAACAAAAAAGTTGAATCATTTTATCAGTCATACTGTAAAACATGTTTGTGACCATAATATCAATACAACTTAACACTGAACAACTCAACTTTCTTCACTTCAACTAGCCTGAAGATGATCTCTGATTCCATATTTACTGAGCTAGTTTTCAGGTCAGTTTTAACCTGAAGTCCAGCTCAGAGTGCAGTCAGTCTATCGTACACTGAGCTGGTTGTCTCTGTACCTTGTTGGTGCTGTTGAGCAGGGTAAGGATGTCCCCCTTCTTCATGGTAACTTCACGGGGACTCTTCTCCTGGTAGTCATACAAGGCCAGGACAAGCTCCTTCCCGGTCTCATCATCAGTTGGTGCCACTTGTTGCTGTTCAGTTAAACATTTTTCAGTTAAGTCACTGATTTGAGCCTTCTGCGTTAACTGGTGAAAAACTGATTATCTGACAATACCCAACGGACTAGCACAGAGACTATATTGAGCATTAAAAAGCTTCAACCTCAACTCTGCATATGTACCCAGAGTTGAGGTTAAAATGTGGAGAAGGTTTTGGTTTTACCCTGCAGGACTGAGCCTGTTCCTTCAGGGCCTGGATGCTGCTGCCATAGGCACTCAGGTCAGACATCAGGGCCTCATGCTTCTTCAGCAAAGCCTGTGGAAGAAAAACTATTCAGCACTACTGCTTGTGCCACAGAGATACACAGGAGGACTGTAATATGGTCAGAGGCAGAGGTGAGGGTGCAAACACAAAAGAACAAATGATGCATGTTTGATACTTCAACAAAAAGCAGATGTTAACTTGATGACATGACGATGTTTTGTGAAAACTCCTCCATTCGTGTACCTCAGCAGAGTCTTCATCTTTGCCATAGTCTGTACTACCAACGATGGGCTCCTTCTCCCTCATCCAAGACTCAGCCTCATTTGCATCTGCAAAGTACTGCTGAGCCTGCAAAGAGTCCTCCAGATCCTGTCTCCTCTGGGATGCCTTTGCCTTCAGCGTGTCCCAGCGTCCATGTAGTTCTGCCAGCTTTGTTTTCACATCCTCCCCAGCAAAGTGCCCTGGGAGCACACATTGATAATTAGAGTTTCAAATGTTGGGGAAATATTTCACTTGCAGAAATCTTATAGGAGATATCAAACAGGGCTTGGATTTAAAATGAATACCTTCCTCCACCATGGCCTCTCCTTTCTGGGTGACGGCCTTAATGCGAGGCTCGTGGCCGCTGATCTCAGCCTGCAGGGCCTGATGCTTTTTCAGCAAGTTCTGGACACCAATCAGGTCTTTCCCTGAGGAAATTCCAAAGAGAGAATTTTTTAAAAACTTCAATCATCTGAATATCTGAAGGTGGTTTGCTTCAATTGAAACTCTGAAGGAGACTATATATAGTTGATTTTACAGTGCAGCACACTGTAGTGGTTTTACCTCTGTTAGTAGAGGCAGCAATGGGCTCTTTCTCACGGATCCAAGTCTCCTCATCCTCCACATCTCTGAACAGTTGCTGGAGCCTGAGAGAGTCTGACAGTTTCTGCTTGCGTGCAGCCATGGGCTCCCGCAGAGCTTCGTAACGCACCACTAAGGCCTCCTGCTTCTTGCGGATGTTGTCAGCATCAAAGTGTCCGGCCTCTTGGAACTGGCGAGCCTGGATTGTTATGCCATCAATGCGATCCTGAGAGAGAAAAGTCCATTCATTAACCATCCAACTGAAGTATATGTTTTAATTAAAAAAAAACAAACGGGTAAAATCAGGTAAGATTTCATGTTGTATATCTGATGTTGCGTACCTGGTGAGCAGCCACATCAGCCTCCAGCAGTGCATGTTTCTTCTGCAGGTTCTGGACACTGGTCAGGTCTTTTCCGTAGTCATCTGAAGCCAAGTGGCCCTCAACCTCATACAGCCACAGCTCGATGTCCTCTACGTTCCTGTTAAACTGTTGCTGCTGGTTGGCCTCACGAAGCTTGATGCCTAACAAAAAAGTGAAAAAAAAGAAGAAGCAAATTTACAATCAAATTTCCACTCAAACTGTCTTCTTACCATCAGTAATGGAGTGCTGGAGGGAGCTTTCCTAAGTCCATTTTTATTTTCAAAACTCTATTATGTATTTCAATACCATTTTAATGCAGATGATACAATTTTATGTGACCCTGATTCTACGATCAACCAGCTCTGAGTCATCTTTGGTCTACATGTGATAAATTTCAGGTTATTTATACCTGCTGTGACATCAGCCTGATAAACAGTGACGTCTGGAGCAGCGGAAACAAGAATGAGTAAAAGATGTCTCAGCTAAGTCAGGTCAAGAATTCTGACTCTGTCGCCCAACCTGACACAGCATAATCCTAAGAGACATTAATCAGAAGTGTACTGTATTCTCTTCATCCTGTGTCTCTTATTATAGTGACAGTAAGTTTTGAAATGGCACAGATGTCCTTCTTACAGAGTCACACCAACTCAATTCTGACAGCTTTAAAAATCAGTCGCTCTTGCCTGATCCGTTCTCTGCACTTCAGAGTAAAACACAGCATGCATTTGTCTTGTCCATCTTTTCACTGCAACTCTGCATCAAGATTTAGAAAATTTTTACTTTCGCAAGACTACGTAAAAATTTAGTGCACATCTGAATATTAAATGCTCACATGCAATGTCTTTGTTGTGAGAAAACTCATTTACAGAAAGGTTGAATTTTTACCATGAATCCACAGCTCACCACTGCATTAGATATTATCAAATTTGTACATAAACGAAAATTTAATTTAGCCATATCCGACCTACATCAATTAATCAGTTTAGTGAAAACTGGTCAAGTCTTTCTGCAGCCGTTACCTTTGAGCTCTGTGGCCTCAAGCAGTTTCTTCCACTGGGAGCTAACCTCCTCCATGCGACCAGCCACCTCAGTGGAGGCGTAATGTTTTCCATCCAGGAGCTCCTGGCCAGACTTCTGCAGGGCATCAATGCGGCTCTGATTAGCTGACAGCTCAGCTTCAAAAGCCTGGTGTTTCTGCACCTTGCCCTGCAGGTTGGAGGGGTCCTGTTGTCAAGAGAGCAAAGGCACAGGATTGGAGAATGAGAGGATTGAAAACTATGGGCATAACACTGAAATGTACACACATGTTAAAATGGAGCACACGTCTCTCAACAAACCCTTCAACCCACTGATGAACTACCTTGTAGGCTTCATCTGTGGCAGTCTTCATCTTCTCATTGATCCAGCTCTTGAGCTCATCAGAGTCTCTAAAGAACTGCTGCAGGTGAAAAGAGTCCTCCAAGGCAGCACGGCGAGACTGAGCGCGCTCATGCAGGGCGTTACGGCGGCTGAGCAACTACGGATGAGCAGAACAAGAGGGAATGTTGCTTTTGAATTCACGTTGAGAGAAGGTAAAAAAAATGTCTGCTGCTTCAGCATTCAGTTTGAGTATTTGATGAAGCTGTTATATTTGATTGGAGGAAAATGGAGGAAGCTGAGGGTGGAACTTACAGCATCTCTGCGGGTAGCCACGTCCTCTTTGGCGTAGTGGTTGTTCTGGATCAGTTTGGTAGCAAACTCATCAAGAGCCTGGAGATGCACAAGACAAAAAGATTCAGTGTATCCTCTTTCATAACATTACTAAACTAGAAAAAAAACTGGAGGAACTTACAGTGATCTTTTCTTCCTGGGCACTGAGGGACTTCTCAAAGTCCTCGTGTTTCTTCAGGAGTGCCTCTACGCTGTCAAGGGAGTCACCAAGGTCTTCATTCAGGAGGAAAGCCTGTACAATAAAAACACAACATTAAAACCCGACACATCAGATTACTACCTAACACATAGCAGGGTAAACATTTCCTCAATACAGGTACAGGTGTCAGGTTACCTCTTGTTTGCTCATCCAGTTGTCAACTTGCTCTGTATCCCTGTAGAAGAGCTGCAAGTCCATGCACTGCTCATACTGCTGCCTGCGGACCTCCCACAACTCAAGAAGAGACTCCTTCTCCTCAGAGAGGATACCCAGCTACACACACACACACACACACACAATTTAAAACAATATTAAATGTTGAAAAATGGGACGTGGTGTGCTGACATAGATACAGAAGCTACACCATAGTCAAATATATTAGTCTAATGGGATTCATTGATAGTCTCACCTTTTCCTTTACCTCCTCAGAGGCGTAGTGTCCTGTATTGAGCAAAGCCTGGCCAGCTTGATCAGTTGCTCTAAAACTGTCCTCATGGGCATCAATCTCTCCCTTGAAAACACACAGACACACGCAAAAACACTTATAAACCTCACACTGTTCATATTTTCTTTTCTCTTAACCTCTGGAATAATGTTTTTTCCTCGTTTGACTTTTAAAAGAACAAAGCTTAAAATGTTGTTAAATTCCAAGAAGCTATGATCTAATCATTAGATCATAGATCATTGCATCAGATTCTAATGTGATTGGAGATTTTACTTTATGCTCCTGGTGGCGGTCTAGTAGAGCCTCCGCTCCAGCCACATCATTGGCCAGTTCGTCAGCATTGATCAGGGCTTTCATCTCCGTCACCCAGCTGGTCAGATCCCTAAAGTCAGCAGTGAAGCGCTGCAGCCTAAAAGAGATTGTCACAAGAGAGCAGAAGTGAGAAGGCGTCCTTGGTAATTGTTTATCAGAGTGGCACTCTGGTGCAGCGTGACACTATACAAGCCCCGCGCTCTGTCACTGGGCTAATAGATCTATGGACGAGTAGTTTTCATGTTCTTCTTCTTCTGCCTGTTTTTTCTTTTAACATCAGCAGCACATAGGATGTATTGTACAAGTTCAACAGACATGGCTCTGCTGAACTTTTATCATCGAGCTGTTCCTGCTATTTTACCGGTAGGAATCATTGAGGCGGGCATGGCGCTCAGCAGCCAGAGTGCGAATCTGTTCCCAGTTGGTGACGAGTTCGTCCTTCTTCAGGTGGATCTGGGAGGCATTTTGGGGATGTGTCTGCTGCAGGCGTTCAGCATCACCACCGAGTGTGTTGACCTGATTGAAGGACAGAAAAATGTGAAAATAAGGAGTTAGAATACCAGATTTTAACTTCTTGGCTGTTCTGTATTTATGTGGGTAATATGTTAGGCGTCTCATTGCCTTATCTTCCAGGGCAGCCAGGTCCCTCTCCAGGCCCTCATGTTTGCGAAGCAGAGCCTGTACGCTGGCTAGGTCACGACCAAAGTCATCAGAGGCCATGAGCTGCTCCTTCTCCTTAATCCAGCTGATGGTCTCATCTACATCCCTGTTTTAAGAATGAAACACACAGGTTTGTATTTGTATTTGTATTGTATTAGGGCTGTCAGCGTTAATGTGTTAATCAAGTAAAAGGCCGATCGTAAAGCTTTTCTTTCTTAAATCGCGTGCTGCTGTTTTGTCCCTTCGACACCGCTAAGTCAGTCCTAAATCTTTCCATCAATCATGGAGAAAAACAACATGCTTCTGAATGACTCGCTTTTTTATTTTTGTTATTTGCTCTTCTGAGTTCCAGTCAAGAGGATAGATACCATTCTTTCAACTGTGCTTTCAACTAAATTTTACATTTTTTTTTTTTTTTTAACAGATGCTTTGTTCTGTTGACCTACTTACAAGCACATCTGCAGTTTACTTCCTGTATGTTCTTGATTCTAAAATTCCATAAAGTGCTAATGTGAGTCTAAAAATAACAAAAAGTGATAAACAAGTCACAACAAGCACACAGGACCATTTCGAGTTGTTGGAAAGTTTATCTGATGACTTCAGGTGGAGGCAGGCTAGCACTTCCCATTGACTACCAGTGTTTGAGCT
>JAPQLA010000011.1:1191717-1205144 GCA_029822935.1 Naso vlamingii
GGGTTCGATTCCACCTGTGGTCCTTTGCTGCATGTCATTCTCTCTCTCTCTCCCCTGTTTCCTGTCCACTCTTCAGCTGTCCTGTATAATAAAGGCACAAAAGCCCCCAAAAATATTAAAAAAATAAAAAATAAAAAAAAAGCCGTTATTTTTTAGTAACTGATTTTTTATTTGTTTCCCAGGGAAAGTTGAAGTTCAAGGAAATCCTTTTTTTTAAATGAAAGGCCAGTATATCCATGATGTTTTCATAAGTCAATGAGCAGTAATTATGACTGGTTTGTTAACTGCATGCCAAATTGCTCTGAGCACACAAGACCAAACTGCCTCCTAAGTTACCATGACCACCAGTTAATGAAAAGCAATGCAGCATTTAGAAGGCCTGTTTTTTTAAACAGTGAGTTTGGCACAGTGCTGCGCAGACCCTCATTAAAGTGGCGTTCCTCACAGCTCTATAACGCCCCTGAATACAGTCTGCAAGCGCTGATAGCACGCTCTTGTATCAGTAGATAACAGCCGTCCCTCGTCACTTCACTGCCGTCTCTGAGGGGTTTTCTGCTCCGTTCAGTAAACATTCACACTTACCGACACCAGCCAGCAGTGCTGTCCGCGTCTATTTAATACATGCTTGTCGTCATACGACCTCTGCTCCCTTTCTTCAATATCTTACAGAGGTTTAAATGCTGGGTGGACCTATGAAAAAATGTTAGCTACATGTGACTCTTAAAGTCATCAGGTTCCAAAGTCCAATTACCCCTTTTACTGGAAGAGAAACAACAAAAGCAAAGACACTGTCACTTTCACAACCTTTGTGTTTGGAAAAGGCTCGCAACATTACGGCAAAAATATTCTATCTTCAAGAAAAAGAGATATTAGTATTCCCCGGGTGAACCCGGGTTTTCTTGCTACAAATTTCCAAAACAGCATTTCTCAAAGTGCCCTTCCACAGACAAATATTTTTAAAGACACCGTATAGGTCCCACGCTGCCTTTAAGTGCTGAGTGAAAAGTTACTCTGCCCGAAGATTAAACATGCAAGTGTGTAGGTGCATGAATCAAGGTCGGTGGTGATAAACTCATACCATAGAAGTATATCGCCCACATGATATAAGAATTACCTGGTTTATCATTAAAAAGCCCAACCAGGGTCTGTGTATCCTTTAGTGAAAACAACTTTTTGCACATACCAAACCGCTACAGTAATCCCAAAAACCCCTCAGAGCTCATGTTTGTGAAGCTCATCTGTTTTAAACAACAGCTCAGTGAAAGGTCAGTTCGATAGAAAAGCCATTATGGGCTGTGGACATGAAGAGGTTGCCCACACACCTATGTTTAAGCTTAGCATCAGCAAAACACATTAACTTTATTAATAAATAATTAGAGAAAGCTCTTTGGCTGAGTGCAGTGTGTGTAAAGTGATCTTGGCCATTCTTGTCACCATGAAGCAAGACTACACCCCGACGTCAGACACCGTCTCACAGAGCACATTAACTTTGATAAATAGATTGTATATTGACCATCCATATATCTTCTGATACCATCAGAGGGCCACAGAGAACGGATAAAATGATTTACTTAGCAATTTCCTGTTACTATGGTGACCAATCTGTTATGGGTAGGAGTCACACTAATGCAGTGGATGGAGGCTACAGGAATGTGCAGGAAATGGGAGCGTCTCGTGAGACTTGGCAAGCCTATTTCTACACGGGAGAACAGAGGAGTGGGGAGAATGATGAAGATGATGTCACTACAACACCCAGTCTTTTCCTACTCCTCAAAATGAATTACCAATTAGCATTGGGCGACTGGACCAATATATTGATAGTTGATAGTTGATGATGGCTTGGTTTGTTGGAGCTGATACTTGGATCTATTTTTGACATTTCATTTTGCTAAATTAATGGTCCGCCTCCTCGAAATTTTTCTGAAGAAATAGTTCACCTGTACGCGCTAATAACATGAACAGGCAAAGTCTGGGGTTTTCTAACTGTGATTTGAAAGAGTGGAGGAGGAGCAGAGCTGACCAGCACAAATAAATGCCAGCAGAGCGTCTGTGGACACGGCTCTGTGCGCAAGTTGACGAGAAGTGCAGCTCCGCTTCTCATGCCGAAGGGCTGAGAATAAATTTAACCGATACGCGAGTTCAAAAACTGTAAGAAAAAATGCAATGCGCGAAATTTTGTATCTGCTTGTCTGGTGAGAGAAAATGCTGTACATGATTGAACACTCAACGGTAACTAAACCAAGTCCACAAAAAAATCACACAGCGATCACAGAAAAAGATAACAACACTTTTGCTTAATATGAATTAAAACTGCACGTGCTGACACACACCTGTGCAAATATATTGGCAATCGCCAGTTGATGGGCTGACAGCAGACGGTCGGAAAATTTGAACATAGTGCCCAACACTAGAAGCAATCAATGTGGGTTTAACTGTAAACTTTGTTTTAATTCAAACAAAAATATTGCATTAACCGCTAAGGCAAAAGATTTTCTTCCAAGTATTAAAAATATCTGTTATATTTGCAATTACTTTGGAGCCTCTGAAAATGGGGGGATTTGTCTAAAATTACTGTAATTTCTAAATGGTTTATGCAATCTTTTTTTTATTAAACTCACTGCCAAACCTGCTGCTGGCTATCATGCCCTCTGCTTTACAGGACAGGAAAAGCATTCACAGAGGGATTTATTAAAGTAGACGCAACCAATTAATAAATACCTGATGGACAAACAGGGTTGGGTGATAAAGCGCAGCGGGGTATGCGGATGAAATTTATATCAATAGAATTGATAAGCTTTGGAAATTTATTCCTTGATACTGACAGGAGATCTCACAGTCGATCACACAGCAGAAATAAATCTGACAAACTACAGTTGTTGGCTTACGATACATTTCCTAAGTAAAGGCCTATTTCCTACCGCACAGCATTGTTTAAACTGTCAGTGAAAACAGTGGATGTGGATCTGCATGTCTACTGGAAAAGAACACAAATAATGAGTGAAACTGGGGGGCCACAAAAGCCAGTTTTGCCTCTCTGCTTCTGCCTTCTTGCACCGGGGCAGGGCTGTGTTTCTCATACACAAAGCAGGGCCCACAGCAGAGGAAATCAACCCGACTGCAGGATATAATCTACTGGAGTCAACAATGACAATGCTAAATATCCATGCAACAAAAAAGGAGGCAGTATGCTCAACGTTCGAAACACTTGTTGAACAAGCATAACCTAAACTTGCAGAAATGTGACGTCTTCAGCCACTCTGACACTCTTGATCCACACCCAGTTTGTCCAACACAGCCACACTGAGCTCGTCATGCAAGTGCTGGAAGTTTCCACACATTTACCTTCAAAGCTAAAGAAACTGTTGCCAAGACAGGACACACAACAACATTAACATAGATTTGATCAGATTATCTCAAAACTTTCCCATCACCTGAAAACGTAACATCCCCACAACTCTAATGTATTGAGATGTTACTGAAGAGAGGCTGTAGAGGCTGACAGAAGCTCCTGCCAGTCAGTTGATTTGTTAAAAAAAAAAAAAAAAAGGTGAGATCACACGCCATTTTGATGCAAAAATCATCACACCAACAAAGGACATGCAGTAAAATAAAGTATGTCTATTTCTTTCCACACATGGTTCCACAGATCTAAATCCTGATGAGACAGGATAGTCCTCGCTTACTAGGAAGTTAACAAACAGACAAACGCATGCACAATTCAGATCACCAGCCGCTTACCAAATCCTCATGACTTCCAAATTCAACCAACATTACATTTTCATACTGAGAGATCGGCGTTATTAGTTTGAGAGTATAATAAAAACCAAGAAAACCAAAAAGGGAACAATACACACATCAGATTTTTCTAGTCTGGATCCTCTGGTTTTCTTGTATCTTGGCTGATCAGAAGGCTACTTTTGTGGTGAAGTCATGGTCTGCAGCAGCTTGTACATCTGTTGTACACTCCTCAACAGTCTGATGGTAGAAGAAGCAAAGTCTCATCTACTACGCAGTACAGACAGACGCATTGCACCTGCAGTGACTACGCTGTACAGAAGAGCAAGCCAAGATGTAGCCCAGCCCATGCGTCTCTCTCTGCTCTGTGCCGTCCCCCCAGCTCTCTGCTACCCTTTACTCAGCAAAAACAGCATCACCACTGCCCTGCACTCGTCTCTCGAATCTTCTTCAGGACACACACACACACACACAACAACATTATTGTTACCTTCAGTTTGGGTTTAGTAATGTTCAACATGTTGCGAATCTGTACAGGCTATTCTGTGTAGGGCATAACATAGATCACACAATCAGTAATGAGCAATCAGCAGTGAAAAGCTAGAATATATGATGCTTTTACAGGAGGCATCATGTTGAATGTTTAGTCAGTCAATGCTATCAAAAGTCACAGAGACGGAGGCAACATCAATCTTTTATAAAAACAGACTTAAAATGTCTGAAAGTAGTTCATGTCAGCAGCAGAAAGACAATGACTTAGCAGGCTGTGCTGTATCTGCAGGCCCAACACCAAACCTGACAGCCCTGGAGACAGCAAGGCCTATTTTCTATTTGGGTCATGGTCACCCTACAATTTCAACGAGAAAAGACAATTTGTCCACTGGAGGGGAGACATACGTAGGTTCAAAATCAACTGTGGCACAGCTTCAGCACATATTTCTGTGTCACATGTGCAACTAGGGCTGGGTGATATGGCAAAAATATCACATCCCGAATTTTTCAGAAGTTAGGATTATAGGCCTATATGTAGTCAATGACAGAAGACATGGCAAGTCCCCCCTCCTTTGACTGAGCTAACCTCAAGTTAGCATAGGCGGACTAAACTCTAGCTCGTTTAAGATGCTTTTATTTTGTTTTACAGGACTACGTCCTGAAAGGGGAGGGAAGAAGGCGCCCCATGTTTGCTGTGTTTAGTTTATGTGCATAGAACGGAATGGAGCAGCAAACAGCGAGATTTGGTTGAGAGAAAAATGTGTTCAAATGTGTTATGCTCAGCATAGAACGGCAGCAGATAGAATATGCACTCACGCACAATGTAAACGATCTCTATGTAACGGCAGATCGTGAACAGATTTTAATCGTTCACGGTCTAACATATTCATATCGCACAGCCCTGCGTATGCATTCCAAACCAAAAAAACGGACATGGAGATGAGGTTAACACTATTTATTTATCTTTTATTTGTGCAGGAAGACCTTATGATTTATGATTATTTATTTAAGATGCTAAAAGTATGTGACTCTTAACTGCGCTGCAATATTAGATGTTACCATACAAAATATTTCAGTGTGTTGAAATTAGAAGTTTGTTTCTTTGCACATTGCTGATGTCACAGCTGGCTGAAAATAACAGTGGTGCAGGGGTAATGAAAGCGCTACGACAATCAGTTGAAAAAAACAATACATGCTCATTTCAAAGAGGAGAAACTCACCAAATTATTTAGTTTAGCAGTGGTGTCCTCTTATGTATCGACATTAAAACATAAAGTTAAACAACGGCATATGACCCAGAAACAGCTGTCTGTTTGTTTCCTGAGGCAGCTGAAAGCGCCGTTTGCAGGTTATAAGCTGTTGTTTACATTCATGTGTTATTACCGGTACATGAGAGGACACCACTAAACATTCTGTGAGTTGCTCCTCTTTAAAACGAGTGTTTATTGTGTTTTTCAGTGGATTACTGAAGCACCTTTGTTGTTCTTTAGCTAGCGCTGACGTCAGCAATGAGCTCACGTTCTCAAGATCGTTCATCACAATGTCACAGCTCCCATTGTGTGCGATCGTAATAAACCCTGTGACAGGGCTTCATGTGCAAAAAAAATTCTTTAACTGCAATTTAAGTTTTGATTTTAAAGTTTTAAGAATATTTTGACGATTATCGAGATAGTATCGATAACTGCAATTTTTCTGGAAATTTTCATATCTTCCCATGCCAGACCTCCACAACTTTTATAGAGAACATTGAGGCGCAATTACAGCGTAATACTCCTGCAACGAAAAGGTTGTGTAAAAGGGGCTTTGGACTGAAGACCACAAGAAAAATAGAGTCCAGGTTGAAAAATACTGTTTCCTTTCTAAAGAAAGAGCGAGATCACTGACCCGAAACAGCTGTTCACACCCATTTCCCCTGCAGATTTTGAGTGAATAAAGTGAACGCTCTGATTACTGTAAATAAATGATGCTTTTACTTTAAGACACTTTGCTTTAATTTTGTTTAGTGTTAACAGAACAACTAGGAGATCCCCAGACACATTGGATTATTTGTTGGGTTCCAGGACGGCCTCGCTGGAGCAGCAGCTTGTCTGAGCTCATGGTTCACAGATGAAGCCCCGGACAGCTGGCATGTGAGGCAGCTGGCGTCCCCCTGTCAAAGCCAGCTGCCGGAGCACTCAGTTCCAGGTATGAGATGGCGCCCTTACATTACAGCAACACCAGCTGGGTTACTGTCCACAACCGTTTTCTATGCAAAACATACACTATCTTTACGTAATCTATTTTTCAGTAGGCTCTGCTGAAAATACGGGTGTGTTTTCAAAGCTCTGGTCCAATCCTGAAAAACTGTGACTTTGAAAACTGTGCCACAACTTGAAAACATTAGTAATCATTGTCAGAATATCTGTCGGTTAGAAAACACGTGTCAACTTTTATTATTTTATTGCAATCTGTGATAAAGTAAGCGCTACGTTCCAGGGTGATAAGAGGACTGGCAGCCGGGGCCATTTGTCCAAAGGTATCATCGGCACTGGGCGGCTCCCTCTCAGCCATGGCCGACAAGCCGATGTAGCCACCTACACGGACTCGTTCCTCTTAATTCAGTGATATTTGATTAAATGCTCCAATAAATACAATGAATTAACTGTGAGCGAAGACTTATTTTAATTAATTATGGTGCTTAACACTTCTTTTGTGCAAATTTTCGTTGACAGGCGGACAAGCTAGGAGACAAACCCCCAGACGTTAGCCTATTTTCGTAAACTACATTCTGTGACAAGCGATACAGTGGAATTACACCTTCAGTATAAAAAAATAGTTAGTTAACGTTAGCTGACAATAATGTTAAATATATGACAGCTGGACTTATGAATATGTAAATCAACCATTCAGAGCTGACCTGATGTTAGACGAGTGCCAATGTAAGCTAACACTGTAAAATTTGGGCAGGACTAGCATTAACGTAACGTAATGTTAACATTTAGATAATTTTAACGATTTTAGCTTTGGAGACACACTGGCATACCTCGCCCGACGCATTCTTACATAAGGTAACGTTTACGTTACTATAAATATTATAAAACAAAAGGAGTGCTTGCAGCTAACATTAGCTAATGTTAGCCACTGAGCTAGCGGATCCGAAGCAGCCAGGGGACGCAAACTGAATTAAAGCGAACAGGACAAACAGGGAACGCACAGTCGACATTGTGCACCTGACCTGTTTTTCTAAAGGCCATCCCATCAAAAACCCAGAAAGTTTTTCGTACCTTGGGCTGTTTTAGAAAGAGCTCACGAAGCAGTGGCTGTCCAGGCGGATCGGCGAAAAGACGAGACGCTGCTCACCAGAATGGCTGTTTTCTTGACCTACCAAATGTGACGTAATTTTCTGCAGCTGTACGGAAAAAAACGATACATACCGGAACTACCCGACACTCTTTGAGCGTTACAGTCTCAATACGTAGTATGTTACAATTAATTTTCAAAATTCCCTTTTTTTCTGACTTACACGTCGTTTCTGCACTTTATTAGATAAACAGGAGGTAAAGCAAAACATATTTTCCACATTATTATAAAACTGCTGTAAGGTAATGCAGGGCTGGGTTTATTTAATTGGGACATCTTGTTTTCATCCGTGCGGACTCAGAGCTTACTGCTGAGCTGTACCAATAAACTGAACTGACACTGAACTACAAAGTCTGTGTTCAACGGGAATAAAGATCATTTCAGCCCTTACATAGTCTCTGTATAACCATCAGCAGGCTGCTGTCTGTGAGGATTCCTCTCGCAGCCTGCCTGTCAGCTGACCACCACAGGGGCTCAAACAAGAGATGAGCTGTTCTGTAGCTGCTGCTTCGTGGTTTTGCCTGCATTATGTCAACATCTGGTCTTCTTCAATTAGAAAAAGATTACTTTTACAGTGAAAGACTGTTCTAATAAGTTTACTCAGAAATGGAATTCTTTCATAAACTACTTTAATTCCTTAACTATCCTGTCCTTGACCTAATCTCCACTCCCCTCCCCATTTTTAATTTATTCTATTGTTTTTTTTAAAATTTATATACTGTATAATTTATTATTAATTTTTTGATGTTTTACTTACAACCAGATTATGTACACATCCCATTTTATTGTGCCGTTTGGAAAAAAAGAATTGACAGTATGTACATACTTTATGCCTGTTATGGTCCTTCAGTGCAGATACAGTGTTCTGTGTTCCTGTTCTGTTTATAAAGAAAAACAGGGACTAGCTTTTGTAATTCTGTACAATTGCTATCTGTCTATCCCAAATAAAAAAGATTAATAATTTTTAAAATCATTTTATTTCTGCTTTAAGTTATCCATAGTTAATCAATTTCAGTTATTATGAAACAGTTATTAAAAAAAATTAAGCAACATACAAATGATTCTTCTCATGTAGTTTGTCAAAGTGTAAAACCAAAATAATTTCGAGACACACCGTCTGAAACCAGCCAGAGAACAGCAACAGCACCACACAGATGAGCGGAATGGACATTAAAGTGTACACCGCATGGTTCCATGGATGGCCTGGCTACAGATTTAAATAAAAAAAACAACCCCCAACTGAGGCTGAAGTTAACAGATGCTGTTTTGAGCAAGTTTCATTGTTTTTGTCAAAAAAAAAAAACCCAAAACAAAAACAGATTTCAATTACCTACTACAATCATAATTTCTGTATACAATATTCAATCTGAAAAAACTCAAAGCACCATCAGAATCAACTGTAGCTTCTGTGCAGACTTGGAAATACAAATGAAGACATTTGGTGTTGATGTTTGACAATGAGCACAAAATGTCTCCAGGAGCAAACACTGCTCTTTGAACCTCAGCAGCCATTGTTCAGTGAGTAAACACTGTATGGCTCCATCTGTTGTCTGAAGTGACACTGGTGTCTAACTGCTATTGTTAGATCAAATGCTGTCTATGCAGCAAGACAGCAAACATGTCAGTGGGATGTGATGAGGAGGAGTGGTGAAGAGCAGCTGGTTAGATACAGGGCTGCAGGTTACAGACACAATTTGTGTGAAACCTTTAGCATGTTCAGAAGTTAAGCATTCATTTGTCCATTTGGCTCTGATCACAGTTGTTCATTTCACAGCATGGCTTTATTTTTCCAAACATGAAAAAATGATGTAACACAAAATGTTTAAAATTGTCCCTTCAGATTGTAGGACATTCTGGTTCTGTTGTGCCAGCAAGCTTCAGGTCAGACTGAAAGTGAAGCAACCAAATTGGTTTGTCCACCACAGATGTCACAAGAGGCATTTCTGATATACTTTTGTTAGGCTGCATTCACATCAAATCAGGTGATTCAGTGAAAATGCAGGTTTTCTCACTCATTTGAATGAGGCTCATCTGTTTTGGCTGCAGTGGTCCAAGCTGCAGCAGTTGCCAAAAAAAAACAGCTGGCCACGGCAAAAGAAGTTGAAACCGGCTCAACTTTAGGAGAAATGCAGCCCTACGTCATGCTGCAGCAGCCAATCATGTTCAGGGGCTGTCTTCAGCGATCATACACCATCCTTGGATTGGGGGATGAATAGAGGACACAACTTGACGTCACACAAAGGATCCTGATATGGTAATTAAATGACACTCCCACCGCCAGACAACCCTGCGGCATTTTGTCCTGAGTGCAGCTTCAGTTACAAAACCTGAGGTGAGATGTTGCTGCATATCACCTCCCCACTGGTAACTGACTTCTAAGAGTATTTAAAGGTGTTCACAATGTGTTTACTGGATTAAAGGATCCGGTCAAAGAAGCTTGGAAAAGATAAAACATGTTGGAGGTGATTGATCTAGTCTTTGAGATCTTTCTAAAATGCCCTGTATCAATAACTTAGAGATGGTATGAATAGAGTTTACATGCAGTTATAGAATCAAACCAAACCAATCTGACTCTTATCCTGATTCTCAGTGTCTCCAGGTTAAATCCCTGGCAGGGGTGGAAAGGGCTGTGAGGGGGTTAAATAAAACAAAGGATCTCTTTGGAGGACTGACTCCAGGGTTTCTAACCTAGTATCATATTTTATTGTCTTAACATTCTGTTCATCAATGACACTGCATTCTAAAATCAGCTGCTGGTAGCGCTACAGAGTGACTACTGCTCTTCACCCAACTGGTTCAAAGTGACTTGAAAGAAGTAAAACCGACAAAGATGATCCTTCCAGCCTCCAGCTCTTGTCGGCAAAGTAACAGGCTCCAAATAATATGCCTCTGTCAGTCAGATTGGTGAGGGGGCGCGCAGTGAGCTGCTGAGAGCCAAGTCTCCGAACACATTGGCATAGGAGGCTTTAAGGAACTGGACGTAGTTCTGCAGGCTTCGGTTGGTGCTGTCGGACTGCTCCAGACGATCTTTCACGTCTTGCAGTCGGCTCTGGTACCGCCGCTCCACCTTAGCATCACAAATATACTCCTTACAGATCGACTAACACAGCTGATACTTACAGATTGAGTTAACTATTTTTGAAGGCCTTTACCTCCTCTTTGCTGCGCCGCAGTTGGTTGATTTCCGAGGTGGTCCTGCTCAGTTGGGTCTCCAGGTCCAGAATCTTGGAATGGGTGGAGCGTTCTTTGGTGGCAGCACGTTCTCGGGTCTCTGACATCTGGAGATACATAAGATACACTGGACTTCAATAATGAGCAACAGGGGCTGAAAAAGAACATACGCTCATATATCAACTAGTCAAGTCATTTTTATTTATAAAGCGCCAAATCACAACAAAGTTGTCTCAAGACACTTCATATATAGAGTAGGTCGTAGATGACCGAAAAGTCTTTTTCCTGTGAAACTCCGGCAGAGTTTTGTGCACTAAAAAACTTCACCGGACCTTCCATCGGCATGAGGGTGAGGAGACAATGACTGAATTTTTATTTTGGGGGGAGCTGTCCCTTCAACAGCTGTTGTCAGTTTCTGACCTGTTGGCGAGCATCATCCAGCGCCTCCTCCAGCTTTCGGCTGAGCAGGGAACATTCCTTGGTTTTTTCTTCCAGGCAGAGCTGATTGCTGCGGATGCTGTCTTCCCGTTTGGCAATTACAGCCAGCAGGTCACTGTTCTGACTGCCAGCTTCCTCCAGCTTTCTGCAAAGAATGAAAGAAACAGATTTAACAGTTAACCAGTGCAATGACTCATATTATTAAGAGGGCTATGTTACCAGCATTAATTTGAGATTGACATTATGAAGTACATGTAGAGTACATAGGGCCTGATTCTTCCAACATGGTCTATAACTCAATACAAGCACTCAAATGCCAAAGAGCATTAACCTAAAAACAATTACCAAACAAGTCAAACAGTGCAGATAAAGGGTTTTTATTATGTAATGAGATAGTGACCTACACAACAAGTACTTGGATTACTTTATAAAGGTACTTGCAGGTCACTAAACGAAAGATGTACTGTCTGGACCGGAGGTGAAGAAGGGGCTACGCAGGGAGAGACGTGCTGCCAAGAGGTAAAGGTTGATGTACTGCACAGACGGTCAGCGCTGGAGCAGCAGTAGCTTTGACTCAGTGACAAAGTGCTCTTAGAGGCTGAAGTGCTGCGATCTGGGTTAAAAATCCATCTTTGAGTCATGTCTCAAATCTGAACACAAAGACATCAGGGCTTATGTTAGAAAAATCTGGCGCCGGTCAAAGTGTCCTGAAAGATTTCCGTTTCCTGCACAAACTGGAAAAATTTCGGTCAAATATTTAGTGACATTCTAGTGGGGGAAAAAAAAAAAAAAAAAAAAGTTAGGCAGCCTGGATAAAGAATGGCATCATCAAGGCACATAGATTTAGCCTATAATGTTTTTTATTGAAAATATTCTAGATAAAAAGTTGACTCAACAGATGTGTGTAGCGCTATTTTAAAAATATGTTCGACTGGGTCAACAACGGCTTCTCAGGAACGCAAGCACAGGCTTTTAATCTGCTGTGAAACAATCAAAGAATACGTTTCCATCATTCTAACTTTCCACCGCTCCCTTTCCTCACCAACACTGACTCCCTCTGTCGCTCCCTCTCAGTTTGTGCGGTGGGGTGGGGTGGGGGTGGGGTGGGGGTGCGGTGTAGCAGCATAGACGACAGACATCGTCATATCTTGCAGAAAAAATGGCTCCCAAAATATACACGCTAAATTAAAAATCTACATCAAATCCACATTTGGTGTGTGGCGAGGACATTTTGACCGGCGAGATTTGAATATGCCAGACTTCAGTAGATTTTTCCTGTCAAAGACCGGTAATTACCGGACAACGTATGCTCTGAAAGACATGGTACATAGGTATTTATGTTTATGAATAGTTTGAGAAACCACAAAAACAGACGCTACTTATAAATCCAGAAGTTGCCTAATAATGAGCAGATTTTTCATCTGTATAATTATCAGAGAAATCTAGTGATATTTGTCTTTACATCCATGGATACAATGCAAAAAGGAACTGATAACAGTTGATTCAACCAATTCAAATGGAGTTAATTGTAAAAAATATAAACAAAAACAGGCAAAATCAGCACTCAAGTTGTTAGCCCACAGCTAACTCCTGACTCATGGAAGCTTTATGCTTCCCATTTACATTCCCCAAACAAGGCCACTGTCAACTATTTGAGTTTTAGTCACCAAATCTAGAGCATTATGGTACCCAAAACACAAGGGTAGGCACAGTTGTCTCAGTTTTGTCAGCGGGGGCCCACATTGTTCAAGTATTGGTAAAGTAAATGGACTAAGCATCAAAGCTGGTCCAGAAAAACAGAAATAGTGATCGACCGTTCCAAACTCTCCACTTGCTGCTGAAGCTGTCTGTTCTCCTCCAGAAGCATCTTGTTCTTCCGTCTTAGAAGCTCCATCTGGCTGCTCTGAGTCTCCGCCTGTCACAACACAAAACAAGTCTCCTGTCAGGTGATTTGGAATGTTCATCACAGTTTTTGCTTGTTAGTAAAACATGTATTATTACAAAATCCCCACAAGACTGATGCTCTAAAAAACTTTTAATGTGAGTTGAAATAAATTACACAGCAGAGGTTAACCTGAATATCACATTTGTGATGGGTGCCTCTGTTAGGTAACTGTGTGATTCAAAATTAAAACCACATTTCCCATAAATCTCATGAATTCCTGTGAGATAATGTTCTCCCTGCTCTTAAAGCTTCAGTAGGTAGGAATTATTAACAATTCTTCAGTCATATTTGCTGGAACTGTCACTAT
>JAPQLA010000011.1:1212790-1233169 GCA_029822935.1 Naso vlamingii
GAGCAGAACGAAGGAGAATGACCTGGAGTAACCTTTACAACTATTTACCATCAGAACTGAGAAAAATACATCCACATTACGTTTGATGTGAGAAATACAAGGCACTGATTTTACTGGCGGACACCAGCGGTGAGGGGAGCTGTTAGTAAGGATACAACTGATTTTTGCTTTGAAAATGATTTTAGATTGATGCAAGTCACACTAGAAGGATGATCTGCCGTTAACCATCAGTGGAGTTTGATTGTAGTAATATAAAGCAATACATCAATGTATTGTTACACCCTAGCAGAAGTTTTGGATTTAGGAGCTTTTTAGCTGAAATCAAAGTGTTTTTGGAAGCACTGAGCCTACGACACGATAAAGAAGACTTGGATTAAACCGCACAAAGCTGCTGAGAGTTTGGGATGGACGTTTTTGGATGGTTTTGATGTTTTGAAACTGTATCTCCATAGACTGCCAGCAAAAGCAGCTAAAGTGAGGGACTCGCATTGTTGAAAAAAATCTGTTTACCGTGGAGGAACATTGGAAGAAAAAAAATACATTCTTCAATTCAAAACATCTGAGGGGAAATAACTGCTACAAAAAATTTTGTTCTGCGGTGAAATATTGCTCTGAGATATTTAATGAGTATTTGCCTGTTGTTGTCGGTCTCCTCTAGCATCTTCTCCATGGATTCCCGTAGGCGAGTGTTTTCCCGCTCCGTTTCTTCCAGTTCCTTGGTCACCTCAGCCAGCTCCTCCTCCTGCTCTGCTATCACCCGCTGGGAGACACTCAGCTGCTCCGACTGACGCTCGAGCAGCTGCTCCTTTTTCCGCAGTTCCACCTGCATGCACACAGATGTGCAAACATTCGCTCTCTGTTTGAAGTGCTCACTGTCATCGAGTCTGTCTAAGTTCTGATAGATACGATCGATGCACAGATCTAGAATGTGTCATCCGTTTCAGGTTTTTTTCGAACAGTAAAGAACTCACATTCAACTACTTTGAGCCTTATATGCCTGGAAAGTCTCCCATTTTTAAATTTAATGTTAAAAAAACAGACTGAATTTAGAGTTCAGGCCAAACAATTTTGTTTGTTTGTTTTCCATCAGACCAAACAAACCTTCCTCTCGCACAGTTTGGTCAACTTTAGAGGTGAAGAGGTTTCATCACTTTTCATTTAGATGTCAGGCATTTGCTTCTGACTTAATTTTTCATTCCTCATCTTTCTGATGTTAATTAAGGACTCAAGTCTTTTTAATTCACCATCTATACACAAACAATCAAACATCAGTAAGGTCTAAATAAAAATGTTCATTTGAAGCCAACAAATCACCAAATCTGCTGATGGATTTTAGGCCTTGTGCGATGCAGATCTGTTCAGATCGAGGTGGAAGCAGAGGAGAAACTGACCTCATTCTTTAGCGAGCTGACTTCAGTCAGTAAGCTGTCAATCTTCCTCTCATACTGGCTGATTCGTCCATTCAGCCCTTCCTCTTCTTCGGAGGTGAGGTCAGCCAATCGCAGTGCAGACTGGGAATGTTCTGGTTCTGGTTCAGGGAGTGGTGGTGTGATTTCAAGGCGGTGTGTCGGCCCCTTAGTGCAAATTTAACTTTCAGTTACTTAACATGCAGGATGCATCTCTCACAATGCTGGAGCAGAAACAATCTTTGAAAAATGAGGATGGGATTTAGGAGAAATTTTCCGTAAAGAAATGTTACCTCCCACTTAAATGAAGCGTCCCGTATGGAGGCCTTTCCTGGTGGTATCCACGGCACGAGAGTTTTGACCTTGGCTGTAGGACGGAGGTTTCCTCTTTCAACCTTGGCCTTCCCCTTTAAAACATTAAGTGTGCAGCAGCATGTCACTGGCATCTGTCAGGTCTGTTTATACTGCGTCAGAACTGCACTGCGCTTTGAACAGGAACGAGTGCAACGTATTTCACCAGATTTCCTTCTATAAAAGATTACGAATGAATGGAAACTGTAAGAACAAATGTTATCTCTTATAAGGGAAATCATCTCCAACCTGAGGGGACCTGGCAGGACTCATCCGCTGACTCTTCACGTGCACATGGACCGGCGTGGTGTCGCTGACGTGCACGTGAATCGGAGGGGAACTTGACCGAGTTCTCATTGCTTTCCTCTGTGAAACAGGAAGTGATCAGCATCTCCAAACAGCTCAACATCAGAATTTACCACTGAGCTGATGACATGCGCTTTTATTAAATACAACACTGAACATAATCACAAAATTATAAGGCAGTTGAAATTGCTGAAGTGAACAATACCTACTTACTTACTACTTACTCACAAATAGGGATAAAGACAAAATGTTTAAAATCAGAAAGGCAAAACCAGAAAAAAAATGTTTGGGGCATGTTTAAACCTATTTTGTGCACTTTAAAGCGACTTCTACACGTTTTTATGTAACTGCTGTTTCATCTTGTTGTACATTGTAGAACAAATCATTCAAGAACTCTGATGGAAACTGAAGCAGAACTTCATCGCAAACAACAGCCAACAGCCCCCCCCCCCGCCCCCCAGGAAGTTCGGTAACATCTCCACAAGTGATGACTGTACGTCTGTTTTAACGATATATTGTTCACTTCAACGCTACCGTTATTCAAGGAGGAAGACGAAACGTTAACGTTAAGCTTAGCACACATTACTGTGACATTAGCTAACGTTATAGCTCGTTAGCTAAGCTAGTTTCTCGGACAGACGCCTTTTAGCCTGCGCCTAAAAAAATGCGCCTTACCATATGAGAAACCACAGAATACAAGTCAAGGCTCTTATATACTTTGTACAAGACTGGCGCTTTCTCTGCAGAAGGCAAAGTAAGTTAGTACGATAACGAGTCTGATGAGTGGAAGCTTGAACTTCAACCGTTACTGACGCTAAATTCTCTCTGGTTGGTCAATTTAAAGCATGTGACATCTTTCTCCAACAGTGATTGGACCAGAGTCTAAATTCTGTCGTTCCTTAGCAACACACCCAACTAACAAGCTGTAGTAGTATCAAAGATAGTCCGAGTGTAAAGATGATTCCCCCCACGTTCACATGCACATCGTTACATACACAAATCCACTGAAAGGGTTCGAACAAGCCGCAAACCAAATCTGCCCATATAAGGCTGTAGACCTTAGGCTAACTGCTAATTTATTTAGCAATACCCACTACTAGATCACAATTAACTGAAACCTAAACCGGAAGTTCTACCTAAATGTCGTATTAGGAGAGGCGCCATGATTTCATGGTGTGACTTAATTACCGTAAAGAGGCCACTGGAGGGCGGTGAAGAGCAAGAAACTCTCATTTCACTCATGGCGAGCCATCAGCATCACAACGTACAAATAATTCCGGCGAAGAGGTAAAACAAACAAACAAACAGTGAATACTAAAGCCTACGTAAATAAGGACAGACAAAAAATATGGAAAAGGTAATATTTGTTTTTCAGGCTATGAAAGGCTACCGCAGTCAGACACAATGACATACTAACATACGATACATTCGGCAAGAATGTTCAAAATAAAATTATATTACGAGAAAAGTATAATTAACAGACTATCTAGTAATATATCTTCAATGTACACTGCTAAGTGTAGAATTTATTGTCTGTAAATTACAATTTAACACACAGCAATCTAAACTATAAGCAAGAGCTAAAACAAATCTTACAAATTTTGAAAGCATGTTTTCCCTTGACATGACTTTAAAAGCATCAGTTGATCCGTTCTGTTTGCTTCCATCCTAATAATGACACAGCAGCTTTGCACTGGCTTAGGCAAGTCTAGGGCACATGTAGAAAAGGGATAAAGTAGATTATGTAATTTCACTTAATTGCTGATTCCTTCAACATGTCTTGACAAACTAAAGAACAAAGCAGTGCTTTTATACCCTCGCTACATCCTTCCCAGTCCCACAATGACGTCAGTTATCAGTCCTTTTCTGAAGCCAGATTCTGTTTTTCTTTATTGGCTCCATCTGACAACAAAAAAAACTTTTCATACAATAATTGATCTCAGTCTTTGGAAAGTGAGAATACATCAGCCTTTGGCACTTTCTATTCTAAACAAACATGCACCTTATGGAAATAATCATCTGCATTTTTTTTATCAGACATTTTGGATACATTTGACTAACTGAAAATCACAGGAAGCAAGTCACACACGTTGCTGTAAAGGAAGGCTGCACACATCTTTCAGACATTTTTTTAAGTATAAAAAGTTAGAAACGACCCCTGCAGAACGGGGGAAGAAACACCAACGACCAGTCAGCAGTTATTCTGCAATGTGTTTCCAAGAGGTGTCAACATGCTTCTCCATGGATGTCGCTCCATTACATGAAGAAGTGAATTTTTGTGCTTGTCATGCCGGGGAGGGGGGGTGGGCAGTTGTGCTCTGGTAGATTCTGATACTGGTTATGCAAGGCGAGTAGCCGACTTTTTTGACTTAGCTGTCTACAGATCGTTCTCCTTGGACTGGTCACCAAACTGTCCCTGTTAGTATTTTCAGTTTTGGTTTCTCTCAGCATCAGTGTAGGAAATGAGTGCACAGTGAAAACTTTCGGAAACAAACCAACTCAAAGAGCACAAAAATGGAATGTTTAGTGATTATGTTTCTCACTGTAGTTGCTGGAAGCAACTGTAAGTATTCACATTATCATGTTTGTCAAAGTTTGCTAAGGTACGCATGGAATTATAAAACACACTCACACACTCACACACACCTAAATACAGGTCCAAGAAAGGCTTCAAATCAGTGTCCCACTTTGATCCAATGAAGAAAACTCAGCTTACATCACAATAACATGAGGGATGTTCAAATGATCAGCAGTTTTTTAACTATTTCAGGTTGAGACGACGGCAGCAGAGGAAGGAAATCTGATTTTGGGTTGTCAGTGGCATGAACTCTGCCACCTGCTCTGAATCTCATACCAACTTTAGTCACACTTTCAAAAAGAAAGTGCACAAATAATTTAGTTATCATGTTTGCACAAGAAAACATCTTGTCGGCACAAGTTTATATCTTACTAAAATCTTATTTGCACACATTATTGTGTTTCGCAAAGTAATCTTGCAAATTTGTTTGTTTAAAATAAATCCATATTTTGTTATATCCCGTTTGCACCAGTTAATATCTGGTTTGCATTAGTTAACATCTCGTTAATATCTTGTTCCCATAATTCAGAATCCTGCCTGTACAACAACATATTTGTTTTTATATCTTGTTCCAACAAAGTCAGAATCTTCTTCACACATTTTTTTTGTTCCTAACATCTTGATTGTACAATATCTTACTATCTCAATCCAAAAATTAATCTTGCTTGTGAGTTCATATCTTGCTACAACAGTTTAAATCTCTTGTTCACACGGGCCTTCCTGTACATTCAATGTACTGTTTGCACAAGTTAATATCTTAATATCCATTTTGCACAAATTAACATGTTCACAGAAGCAATCCTGTGCCAACATGGCACCTTTGTACAGTTTAATCTGCTCAGCATGAGTTTACATCTTGTTCACTCTGTACCTTCTTTCTGTCATTCGCACACAGCAGCAGTTTTGTGGTTAACAAAAGTTCACACACATTGAAATCTCATCGAACATGTGGCTCTGTGGCCGTCTCTGACAAACTATCAAATTAAAAGACGCAGGAAATTCTGTTTTATCTTGCAGAATCAGTTTACAGTACCGCACTGCTGCTGGGTTGCTTCTGTGAAATCGAAACACGGAGAAAACAACAACAATAAATATTTACACACAATCACACAATGCATAATTCTGTTTTTAAGGAGCATCAATCTGTGAAGGAATACACGCAATTTAAATTCTTAATCCGCCCCCCCCCCGCTCGTGAGTTCACTGTTGCTACATGAGAAAATAACGGACTGTGTTTATGGTCTAGTTTGAAATGTGAAGCACACAAGTCACTACAGCAAACATTCTGAACAAAGGCTAAAAGTTTCTTATTTATTTGTTCTTTTTTAAGTTGTGATTATGATCAGAGCACAGCGTCACTTCACTGTTTGGGATTATTTTTCATTAAATAAAGCTTATTTTGTACCATTAGGCCACATATTTAGCTATTTTCTTGTAGTTCAGGTGGCACACCATACAATAACATGTCATAAACAAATAAACATGAGACTTAACATACAAACTTGTCATGCTATATTTGACAATTTAAATGAACACGTTTTCACTTCTTCTGTCCGGATTTAACGTCCAAACATGTCAAATGTTTTGTCGATGTTTGCAAAGTAAATAATCACAACTGGCACTGCATCGTATTAGAGCACCACCGGCTGTAAATCACACCTGTGGGTCTAATTCTTTCACAGATTTACATGAACGCGCTGTCGCAGAAACCAGACGACATTTGACACATTTCAGCCAGAAGCTGTTAAAAAGTGAGAGCAGATTAAAAGTTGCCATAGGAAAAAATATTTGAAATCACTGACTCACACAACTTTTGCTCTTTGTAATAAAGGTCACCAGTGTGAAGGGCTGGCATGAAGAACAATCACATGGAAGGAGTTTCTTTTTTTCCCTTGAAGCACAACAAACAAGATCATAACAATATCAAACTTCATAAAGTGCAAGCCTACAATATCTTAATCATCATAACTGTCAACACAGAGGAACATGAAGGTGGATATTACAATGGAAAGAGAAGAAAAATGTATAAATGGCTCACTTTCCCAGACAAATGCAAAATGGAGAAAACAGTGATATCTTCCTCTGCCTCTCTTCAAGTCTTTGGAAAGTTGGAATGTAACATCTTTAGAAAATGGCCACAGATCAAGCTGGCCGCATGAACGCGTTGCTCCTCCTTACTTTAAACCTTAAATTTCATGACATTTTTGATAGACTTACTAAATACTGAACAAACACATCTGTACCAAAACATTGCTTAACATTATCTGTACACATACTCGAACAATGTCAATAAATATTATCAAACTCTAAAAATAGTGCTCTTCTAATGATTTTTGTCATTTCAAAAATCTTTATTCCAACCAGCTGGCTTGGCTGCTTCCCACATCGATGCATTTTCTGAACATTTTGGTCCAGGACAAGTTTCTGTCAGCTGGTTCCAGCATCACTACAACAGCCTGTGCAATCACGCCCCCTGCTGGTGCCACAAATAAATCGCCAAGGACAACACCCGAAAAGAATGAGACTTCATACCTGCCTTCAGCTCTTATCCAAAGATCAATCAAATCAAATCAAAGGTCAATTGTTAACACAAGATTAAGTGGGCGGAGTCACATCTCCCATGGAGACAGGTAGGAACCACCATCCCTCTGCCTCGTCTGGAAGTGTTATAACGTCGTGTGAATGGATTAAAGCGGATGGATTTCGTGTCACATGATATTTGTTTGATGTAAGTTTGAACTTTTAATTCATGGTTTCACCTGTAAGACCATTTGAATGTCCGTTTATGTCCGTTGTGAAACAAGGCGGGAAGCAGCGGTTCACAGATATCACAAGAATGTGTTGCTGAGACAGAGACAGGTCTTGAACAAAGTTAATTTTCTCCTGATTTGTGTGTCTGAAAAATGACATTTTGGTGTCAGAATGTTCAGAAGATATGTGTCTGTGAAAAATGGGTCCAATATGTGTCTTGGAGACGATGAGGCAAAAGAACTGGTCATAATCTGTGATCACGTTCATTTCTCCCATAAGAATAAATGGACTCAAGACTGCTTCCTGTCTCCTAAAGGGGCGGGGCCATGGCAAAAAAGCCATGTGACACTGATACAGGAAATGAACGGTCAGTGAGACGTCTCACTTTTTATTAACTGTCTCTGTCTTATCTACTTTGTTGAGATGTGGAGCAAAACTGTCCAAACGAAATCTGAAGGCCTGAAAACCAGCGAGCAGCCTGGACAAAAACACATCACGTTCAGACAATTTAGCTTTTTTTTTAAGAAACTTTGCAGAACTGGGGGTAAAAATGTCCATTTTAAAGGATGAGGCTTTTCACATCATATATTTGTCTAAATATCCACAAATCAATTGAAAAGGCCCAAACCACCAATGAATGTATCTACTCAACACTGTGAGTTCATTTAAGTCAGTGCCAGAGAACTCAGCTGTTGTCCAGAAATGTTCACACACACACTGCTACACCGGCCGACATGTTCCTTCATTACCGTGAACACACACCTCTGCTCCAAATACTCACTAGAACCCCAAATGTGGATGAAGCCCCTGCTGCAAACAGTCTGTAATAAATGCACTATTTTCTCATTGAGTGACATTTGTGTAAAACTACAGTGAGCTGCAGCTTTAGGAAAAGACTGGGTGGTTATGGAATTGAACCTGTGAGCTGGTCGGAGCCGCTGTAACCCACTTCTGTTCTGTTGTCTAACTGGCCTCATCGGTCCGGCAGGTCTGATGCCCAATCATTCAACAGCAGCAGATGGTGGAGACGCTGTTGTAACCCTGCATTTCATCTTTTTACAGCTTTTAAATGTTGGCACAGATACTATACAACCTTGTTCAGTTTGATCCATCCACCACCAGCTTTCTAATGTTAGTAGTACATGTGGTACTTTGTTTATTTGCAGCACAAGCCTTCAGGTTGAAATAAATAATGTGTGCCATTCTTTGAATCCCTCTGGTTTAAAGCGACAGTGTGCCGGTTGTGGACTGACTCAATACACAGCAGATGTGCAAATGGTTCTGTTAATATGACACCAGGTGTCTGCACACAGTCCTGTCACATAAGTGTGTCAGTGTGTGTGGTCCGTGTGTATAAAACCCTTTCACGTGCACAGATGCAGTAAGTATCATTTGGGCTTTAAGAATTAGCATCTGGTCCCTCAAGACAAAGTGAAAAAAATCCACCAAGGTCATGACGGCCTTAACTGTTCTCAGTCAGCCACGGTGATTCGTGCTTGTTGGCTCCACCCAGGCTTTCTCTCTTTTCACAACAGCTGAACAGTGAGCGTGGCGGCAGCATCTGTTCACCTGAAGCAGCGAGTCAATGGTAGGAAAGCAGAAATCTAACTAGGGCGACTGCAGTTCATGACGGAGGAGGATGACTGGTGTTGCCCACCTGTAGTTCATAAAGAAGCCGGGCATCGATACTCCATTCACCCCGTACAATCGACAGGTCACGTGATAATGATGTCATCACAAAGGTTACAGAGGTGTTCTGGAATGGTGCATGTTGTCAGTAAAAAACATTATGCATTACTTTTTCACTGAGTCATCTCCCCTGTTCTCAAAGTAGATTGTCTTCATTTGTCGACTCAACTACACATTGACTAATGGCCGATGCAACACATGCCCCGCCTCCATTTACCTTCCAACTCCACGCCATTTTAACGTCTCCAAGCCCTTGTATATCCTTGTGAAGGCCATTCTTTGTTGACAGAGGAACAAAACGGATACATTTCTTTGCCTCCTTGCATGCAAATACACCACAGTGACGAGAAGAGAACGACTGTCACTGTCAAAACGCACAAGGTCGAAACGAAGGACAATTAAAGGAGTGAGTTAGACTGCTGGTTGATGAAATGAGGGAATGTGATATCTTTACAACTAACGAGTGGCAACGACACACGACAGAACATGAGCTCATGCACCTTAGCCTGCTACAGGTTAAGCTGTTGTACAGCGAGCACTGTTTGGCAAACACAAAAATCCTCGCCAGTGAAACGTGTTGGACTGAATCTTTCTGGTTCCAGCTTCTTGTGTGAATAACACGCTAACGTTACGCTTGCTGTTAATATGAAGGGTTTTCTGTTTTGCACTGTCTTCACTCTCAGCACCAGCCTGCTTCGCCTTCATGCAGACAGATGAAGTCACACCTGGAAGGTGCCCAGGGCTCGTCCACTCTCTATCCTTTAGGCTCACATAACCTTCAGCCTCGTAAACATTTATAAATATCATTTTTAAAAAACACAAAAAACAAGACTGCCAACGTCTTTACAATTATCTGACAGAAGGAATGAAGTTAGAGGCTGCTTTTTTAACCTTCCGTGTGGAAGGGGAATGGTGAGTTTAACAGTTATTTGCAGTCCCTTACTTGTTTGTTTACTTGTTTGTCTTACACAATACTTTTATTTACGAGGCAAGCGGCTGAAAGCCCAAACACACTGAAGGTGACAGGTGACACGTGTCAACTGATGCTCCTGTGGCACACTGCAGCCATCAGATCTGAAATGCCACAAACACAACAAACTCAGCAGGATTCTGGCAAAATGACAGAATAAATGTGCATATATTCTTCTACAGTCACAGAGAAAACATCATCGCGCGCAAGGACCCGAACATACACATAAACACAGAAACACGTACCGCCTGCATGTCAACAACAAAAGCCTCTCCAACATTCCGTCAGTATTATTGAACTGAGACTGGGGTTGCAGCAGAGGGGAAATAATAACCATTTAACTGGAAATGATCTACGACTGCTGCAGCTTCACATTAAAAGCATTTAACTTCTGATACAGGAGTTGACTTTTACTATGAACACAAAGGAAATGTGTGACTGAGTTTAACACTTGAATGCTAACCTTCTTGAAAAATGCATCTACAAAATAAGACAGAGGCCGTTTTATGTGTTGTCTGACGTTTCAGTTGAAGTATTGCAGGGAGCAGTCACAGACTGCACACCTCCAACTTCTGAGCCAGTAACCAACTCCTGCTCCTCAGAGTAATGTTATCAGGTTTCCCAGAGTTAAAGCGATATTTCACCACAAAATCATTTTTTGTATCATTTACTCATCCTTAGATGTCTCGAAATGAAGAACATATTTTCTTCCTTGCAGCGTTCCTCAACAGTAAACAGGTTTTTTCCAAATGTGAGCCACTCACTTTAGCTGCTTTTGCTGTCAGTCTATGGAGATACAGTTTGAAAACATCCAATCCATCTAAAACGTCCATCCAAAACTCTCAGCAGCTTCCTGTGGTTTAATCCAAGTCTTCTTTATTTGTGTCGTGGGCTCAGTACTTCCAGAACACTTTGATGTCAGCTACAAAGTTTCTGAATTCAACACATCTGGTACAAGGCTCCGTGTCACGTTCCCAGCCAAGTGTGTGCAGTTGATATCGGATGTGTTGAAGCTTTTTAGCTGAAATCAAAGTGTTTTGGAAGTATTGAGCCTACGACACGATAAAGAAGACCTGGATTAAACAACACAAAGCTGTGGAGAGTTTTGGATGGACGTTTTTAGATGGATTTGATGTTTAAGCAGTTTAAGTGAGTGGCTCACATTTTTGGAAAAAATTTATTTGTTTACCGGATGCAAAAAATATATTCTTCAGTTCAAGACATCTAGGGCTGAGTAACTGATACACAAAAAATAGTTTTACAGTGAAATGTTGCTTTAAGCTTGAATTAAAAAATATTTTAAACTAGGAGTGTTTGCTTTTCCCTTTGACTCCAAATCCTCGGCCATCGTCTCAGCAGTCAACTCTCCTTTCTCTTGTCACTTCACAAGTGAAATCTGACTCCTGCTGCAAAATGCTGCAGCTCTGCTGCTGTTGCACAGAGCACACAGTTTACTGTGGCGTCTGTCATCACACTATATATTGATAAAAAAGACAAAACGATGGTGGGGTGTGGTGGGCTGTAATTGATCGGCATGTGGCTGCACGCCGCAGCAAGTCAATTCAGAATAGCGTAATTGTTATTGATTATTGATTTGAGACACCAGCGTGCAGCGGCGAGCACGTCTCAGCTGTGCTCTCTCAGCTCGCTCTGCACAGGTACAGAGGATGCACCAAAAACAGCTTTTGTTGCTCCGTCCACATTAAAAGCACCAAAATCGGGACAAGGTCGCAGATGGACTATCGAGGCAGTTTGATGAGACTTTCAAACCTACATTTAAAGAAAAACAAAACATGTCAGATACTCTCAGTGTGTTTGGGCTTTGAGACTCAAAACGGGGAATTTACACTATGGTAAACTCTGGCTGTTTTCTATGTGAACATTTTAATGTTGCTCTACATTTGCTTTCACGAGTAACACTTAAATGCAGGACATGAACTTGTATTTGCTGAGTCAGTTTTTACCTGTAAAAAATCAAAAATAAAGACAACTGTGAGGGCTCTGGCAGTTGAGTCTGTATGTACACTTGAGCCATTTTGCCCTGTGTGAAGATGTTAGTAGGCTTCCAGTGAATCATCCCAAAATAAGCTCTGCACGTCCAGCATGGTCGCCAGCTCCAAAACATGCTTCTGTAGAACGCTGCTCTCCACTGTGTCCTGTTTGGGGAGCTCAGGGTATGACTCTGGGAAGCTCCGGGACTCCTGCAAGCATGACATAAAACACATTTGAGTCGCTCAAATATCAAAACAAACACGCTATGAGAGAACGCCATTCACTTGCAGAAAGGTAGACACCAGGTGTAAACTGCAGGACGCATGCACGCCACTAAACTTACTTAGAAAAAAAGGAAACGTCTTTGCTTCTAAAGTTACTTCAAGTGCCAATGTGAGTTAAAAATAACATAATGTGGTAAATAAACAAGTCACGACAAGCACACAGGACCGTTTAGAGTTGTTGTAAAGTTTATCTGATGACTTTAGGTGGAGGCAGGCTAACACTTCCCATTGACTACCAGTGTTTGAGCTAAGCTAGTTAGCGGTGGGTGAGCTCTGCCCTTCTCTTCCTTGTTACTGCATGCACAAGCATGCACACAAGAGTGTGGCCCAGTAGTTACAGGATAAGGTGTATACATGTCTGAATGATCCAGTTAATACAGGCGTAACCCAGCATCTTATTCAGGTTCTCATTGTTGGAGCAAGGGCTTAACTGGGTAACGCTTCCAGGGTTACAGTGTTTACATGAGTCATACCGTTACTGTATATTTAAATACCTCGGCCAATAACAGGAGTATTTTGTGCACGTCAGTGTGGTCAGAGCTCATCTGTTGCATCGCCTCATGTTGCCTGTGTTTTGGCCAAAGACTTGGACCTGTGTAGGAGAGTTTCTGAATCGGGGGGGGTCGTCTGCATTAGTCACTGAAAAAGGGAACTGAAGAACTGTTGTTCTGATAAAGCAGCATTTGCCAACTCTCACACAACTCTCCTTTTATTGGACAGTTTGTGTTATAACTGCTTCTAATAGCGAATATGTCTGAAAAATAGTAGCTAATGACACTGAAATGATCAACTCTTGGTTCTTTGGTTTTGGGAGAAGAAAGAAAGACGTGGAGGAGAAAAATTGGAACTACAGCAAAAGGTCAAAGGGGCTTTTCCAAACTTGACTTGAAAGCTGGAAGTTAAATGCAACTTTTGATTTGAAAAACTTTTCATTTTAAAAACTTTGCTCAGTGTTTAGTCCCACATGGTGAAAACATCATAAACGGCAGTACCATTCCTGCATTTCCACAGGGAGACAGCCAGTAAGAGAGTTTTTTCTCACTGACGACACTCAGTGGGCGGCTGATTCAACATGCTGAATTGGCTGTAAAGCCACAGATGACTGTGGGACACACTGCAAAATGCAGACGGACAGACAGTGATGGCCTGAAATACGCCCCGTTTCCACTGAGTGGTCAAGCTCGGCTTGGTACAGAACGCAATTATTTGCATTTCCACTGTTGAAAGGAAATGAAAGGGTATCAAATAACTGTCATGTTCTCGTTTCGGTCACCCTTTCGTTGGGTGTGGCACATCACTCAGCCAACTGAACTGAATGACATACAGTGTTTGCGTCCCAACAGCCAATCAGCATTGAGATTCTCCTGACATCACCGAATCAGACATGATGGTCAAAAAGACTTTTGCTCTATGTGAATACCACAGAGCTGTACAACACAACTTCATACAACACGGGATGATGTCATGAACACAGACATGACGTTGTTAAGTTTTCCAACATTTCTGGAACTTCCACAACTGACACTGTGCAGAAATGATGATTATATCTACCACTGCTAAAGATAGAAAAACCCCCGTCTTCCTGACCCTGATAGCTAAGCTAACGTCCCAACTCTGGCTGTGTGTCTCGAAACATGGAGCTGTGCGACACATTAACAGACCTCCGATTTATGTTATAAACACAGACACGACGTCATTAAGCTTTCCAACAACTGATACCATGCTGGAATGCTGATTATATTTGCTGTAGTTAACGATCAAGAATGGCCTTCCTCTTGACGCTACTAACTAATGCTAATGGCTGTGTGTCTTGATAATGTTACACAGAGCTGTGCAGCGGCAGCCTGAGCTCTAAACTGAACAGCGTTCACAGTCTGGCTGTCATTCATTTTCCTCTGAAGCCTAATCAAACATTATAATATGTGAATCACGCTGTCTTGTTGCTTCTTGTTAATGCAATATGAGTTAGATTTACGTGCGTCGTCAGGCTGTTCGGTTTCTGTGCATGTTGCTGCTGATTTTTGCTTTCAGTTTGCCAGGATCTCACGTAATGACAAACGCCGGTTTAGCTGATTTACATAAAATTAAACCTTTTTTTTTTTTAACCAGACTGGACCAGCAGTGTGTGTTGGCATTTTTCAAAAGTGGGGCACACTTTGTTATGTGCCTGATGGTGTGTATGACGAGCTCCAGCGTCAGAGGAAAACTCGAGCAGCAGTGACGTACCCGGAACAGTTTATGCAGCCTCAGAGCAGCGGAGCAGAACACAAAGCGGATAAGCAGCAGCCGAAGGAACTCGTCACCAAAGAATTGCAAAAAGGCTTGATCTGTGGAGAAAGCAGAAGCAAGTTGATTAACTGATCACCAGATATTGATAACGCATTAATAATTTCAGTTCTTAAATAAAGCAAAAGCAGCAAACATTTAATGGTATCAGCTTCTTATTTTTTAATCACTGTCTCTAGAACATCTTTGATTTTCAATTGCTGGTCTTTCTTACATTTTTTAACATGTACATGCAAAGTTTAATTAATTAAACCACAAATAACACAATATTCAAAAGAAAAATCAATAATGAAAATAATCAGAAGCCCTACAGTAACCTTTTCTTTTTTCAAGTCCTCCTGTGGACACGGTGGTTAACGGTTGGTGCCATTAGTGTGAACCCTTCGACAATCAGGACACCTCACGGCAACCAGTGAAAGGCATTACTTGTACCACAACTTAGACAATGTTTGACTTTTAAAAATAGCAAAATATAAAACAATTTAAACATGTACAGGTACATATTTTTTATGATCCATTCTTATCTTCTTAACATACTAGCAGAGATTAAAATCAGTGGAAGATATGCTACCTATGGTTCGTGATCGTGTTATCATCTGCCCGATGTCACGGTAGACTTTGCAAAGAAATTCTTGTGCCCTCTCCCACAGTCCTCGCCGCACGCTGCTTAAGCCACAGACTGAGGAGAACGCCAACAGTGGGCTGTAGAGAAACAGAGTGAAGAGACTCCCACGCTGGGTCTGATCTGAACAGGTGAGCAGAGGCGGAGACATGACACAGGAAAAAGGTGTGAACATGAGCCACATTTCCCTCCATGTTCACATGAACACAGTGACAGAAAAACTTGAGAAAGCAGCAGCCGGACAACATTGTGGCATACCTTAAAAATCTCGGTACGTCAAAAAACATTAAATTTAGAAACCTGAATAACTTAAAGCTGAGGTCGGCAATGTCTGGAACTCAAGCTAGCTGTAGCATGAGACTCCTAAGGAAGCAACTCTGTTTTTGCTCCAGCTGGCGTTTTGTTTAGTTTGTTGTCGTTGTTTTAAGTCAAGTCTGCACCAAACATTCACGACGAGACGAAACATCACCTTAGTTCGACTGTAGACATTGCTGTTGCCAGCGGCCAGTTTTAGAGCGTAAGGCACATCACTTGTTTCCACAGCTAGTCAGCTGGTAGCGACATCACCTGTTGCTAAGAAGCTCAGCACAGAGCAGCCAATAGGAACACGTGTCAACTGCTTATTTTGTTCCTTTGTTTAGAGGAGTCACATTGATAGGCTATTTATTTACTTGTTGAGGTTATAAAATGTGATCCTGCATAGTTTATCATGTCACAGTGGAATGTTTGAACCCTCTGCAGTACAGAACACAACCGTCATTGTTCAGAGGAACCCCTCTTTGTGCGTCTCTGTTACTTAATGACGACTAGTTTGCAAAAACTCGGCAACTAGTAAAAACTGGTAATTATGAAAGCCCAACTCTCCAGGTGCGTGGCATGAAATCAAAGTATCGAGCGACATTTTTCTGTTAAAATTACATCATTTTTGTCAAGCAATACTGATCAAGTGTGTCGAGCAACGAAGCAGAAGTTGGCCTTAAGTCTTCAGGCTGCTCTTCTTTTTCTTCTGCCCTCATAAATAACGTTGATTTGCTTCTTCTTCTGTCCGTGGGGTGAATGAGTGAAAACACAGACAGCACCATTTTGCCTCTGCAACCCACACTGTGGTGGAATGTGGCACTGCACGACTGAGCTCCGTCCCTAAATGTATGAGTGAGCGAGCGAGTGATCCCAGAATGCCGTATGTGGCCCCTGGCGACAGTCTGTGCGCCTTCTGAAAAGATCTAGGTTTACACAGAGCAGACCCAGAATGGATCGCAGAATGGGTTTTATTGGGTTGCCAGTTGGCAGAATAGTATGCAAAACAGTGCTGAAGGTAATTTATTTCCCTGATTGAAACAGAAAAGGAGGGCACTTTTTTTGGTTTCCCTGGGTTCATAAAATATATACGAACAAAATCTATGTACATATTTAATGAGGTGGTGAGAAACCAGATAATACGCTGTAATATAATTTTATTATGAAATAAACACATTTGACAAACACTTGAATTCAGAGGTTGTTTTGTTCATTCTCAGCCTGTTATAAATGTATATGTCATGGTGATCAATGATGTATTTTGTAAATTTGGGTCCTGAGAAGACACCAAACTTCCAAAGGTTTGGGCACCCCTTGATAAAGAGTGACTCAGTTTCTAAGTGTAATATTATTCACAAGTATTTTATTTAAATTCAGCAGACAGCTAGCTAATGTATAGCTAGCATATGCCTAGTGATGTTCTATATTTTTATTATTGTCAACAGATCTCATCAGCGGTGAGTTACACCGTTTCACTGGCTGACATGTTGCTTCATTATCATGAACACACACACCAACACACATCATCCTATTGCCACAAACACTGGCTGGAGCACCAAATATTTACAACTCTGCTGTTGAAAAAAGTTCCCAACTAAGACACGATTCCCTCCCACTAATGTAATCAGGGTATGTGCAGGTTTCAACAAGTCAAATTTACGACTTCTGAAGGATCAGCGGGGACCCTGGTAACATTTGCTAAAAACTCCACCAAGCAGCTGCCTGAGGAAATCACAAAGCCTTTTAAAACTGAATTCATATATTTGTCAGTTGTTTTTCAAGATTACTGTTTTCAGAAGGAACCAGTGCGTCTGAAAGTGAGAGCTTCGTCAGAAATCAAAAACCCGGGACTAACACATTGTCATCACCAGACTCATTCTTTGATGAACTGTTGTTTTAGAGTGGCACACACCTTGAACACTCTTGGGATATACTGTAGGCGATAGTAGGCACACAAGAGGCTGGCCAAACAGATTTGTGAAATTCTGTTAGGATAAAAGAGGAAATAAGAGTTCATATTAACTATAAGAGAACATTCACAGTGTGACCAATCCATTTGTTACACATTGGCACCATTTAAAGTATGGCAAATTAGCAGTTTGTCTTTGCAATGCAGACTATCGACGTACTCACAACTACCTCTAGATTACTTTGATACTCAGGAAAACTTCAACTGGAGTTACAAGAGGTTGTTTTTTGTTTTTTTAACGTCTGAGCAGATTTATGTAAGTTCAAGATTATCTTTGGAACACGAGTTCCACTGGATTTAAAAATCAAAGTCTAGATTTTTGATGGAAATAGGATGTAGTTTGGGCGTAACTGCCCCCGCCCATTTCAGCTCTACTGTGACAGAAGAGTTCAAGTGGGCGGGGCCAGTTACTGTATGTCCAAATTATGTCCTAGCCGTCATTTCCATCAAAAATCTGGACGGTGATTTTTAAATCCAGTGCAACTCATGTGATCTGAAACTGTTCTGATACCAATGCCAGTATCCCAAAAGGCCTCTGATACCGCCGAAAATGCTGCTGTAGGTATGAGCAGGTACCCCGGTCCGACACAGATGCGATACCATGTGATCCATTAGTCCCTAAATGCTACTCAGCTACTTCCCAGTGAGCTTAGTTAGTGCAAAGTAAGAAATCAGATTTTCCTAGAGTTTAGTGCTGAGGTTGCTGTGGCACTACTGTTTTATAGTGTTCATTTAAATCTTTTCATTTAAGTAAATTATGATTGTACCTCACGTTCCAAAGGAATTTTATCTTTTTAGGCTGATATTGGATCAGTACTCGGTACCGGCTGCCACCCAAATTTGGGTAACGGAATTGGTATCATGAGTAAAAAAATGGTATGCGAACATCTCTAACGTGATCCAAGGACACAGACAGTAAAGCTTTGACGGGTAACTCAACGTGTTTTCTTACCTTGTAGGCTGTGCTGTTTGAAGAATCCACAATGACAAAGAGTGGCTTGCGGGTGAAGGGGAACAAGTCACCTGGATGAAGGCTGCAACATTGTAAACATGTAAATGTCAGAAATCTTTCTCTCACAACAAGCACACTGAGCTTCTGTGTGAATGAAGTTGGATGAATGGAAATGTGGTCAGTTGTTTCTCAGATTGCTGGTTGTGTAATGTGGTTCGAGTGTCTCAGCTGGTTATTAACACAGAGTGGGCAGCAGTTTGACATCAGACTGAGTCACATGGATGTTAGTTGTCATTTGACACAACAAGCACGAGCGCCACTGATTTTTCTCTTTGCGTATGTTGGTCTGACAGCTGGCATCTAACTGTGCCAGAAAGCAGGAGGAAATGTGGGAGATATTTTCACAATTAAAGGCATTAACAATTTTCTTCTGTTCTAAATTTTGATGTATTTTTTACATTTTAGCTTTTCCTGAAATGATTTCTTACAAAAAGTTGGAAGGTAAATAATCTCTCACCAGTGCATTTCTTTCTGGGCCTGACTCCTCTTCTGCACCGTCTCTCCGTTCACCACATCTCGATTCGTGTTTGTGAGGACTCCTCCAAAATCATAAGGTCCTTCAGAAAAGATGAAAGAAAGAAAGAGTGTGATATCAGTGTTTCCGTTACATACAAAATTACTGCTGCTGGTGCTTTAGAAATGTAAGAAATGTCATGAGCTCACAGTAACAAAACTTCTGATGTCTGAAAATTTTTCTCAGCAAGCTCTAATGGAGCACCAGAGTTTTCATATGGCACAATACCGGCAAGCATTTATAGAGCCGCAGTACACAGATAACAGACAGGCAGAAGCAGAAGTAGTTCTTGTCAAGCGGCGATCCTGCTGATAGCGTAGTAACTTTCTACTGTGTTACTGTTGCTGACAAAAATACACACATACCCCTAAACTAGAGTAGCCTGTAAGTATTGATAATTTTACACGAGAATCGATCCTAGAACAGAAACATTTGGAATCAGAGGTGTCCATATTTCTATCGATCCGCACATCACTTATAAAATCCTGATCGATCCTGTTGAGTGTTGGGAGATTTAAGTGACACTCCGGCTCTCTTAATGTACAGATGTTCTTGTTGTTTCAGCTGCTGCAGGTAATGATGTTAATATTTTCCTAGTTAAAGACGTAGAGCCTGCTATCCTACATCCAACCCAATCTATGACATATATTATGACATGTCCAGCCTGATCTGCACATCACTGTCACAGACACGGGAACGTGCATTAGCGCTGCTTCTCCTCAGTTAATACTGGTGCATCTGACACATGCAGTCAAATTGTTGTTGGGTCCAGCAGTCAATTACCACATAAGCGTGGTAGAAGATGAGTGCCAATACCAATATGCCCGGCCACGCCGCACCAAGTCAGGCAGGCAGTTGTGCCAATCACCTTGTCCAGGGCTTTGGCAAGACACATGGCCCGACCACTCGTGGCAGCTTCTGCCACTTACTGCGTTACTCTGCACTCTGTGTGTAGTCCCAAAATAAACGGCTGTCTAGCAGCAAACTAAAGCGCTCTGTCTGTCGGTCCACAACAATTCCCCATTCTCTGGCGGCCACAGTTTTTGCCCTGTGAGGTTGCAATTTGGCACGGAGGTCAAATGTGTGTGCGTGAGTGTGTGAAAAGGTGTGTTTATGTTCTTGCCAACTGGCTAAAAGGGGGCATGACAATGGGAGTGGCCTATTTAAAAAAAAGTGCAATACTTCCAAATGGATTCACAAACTTGCACAAAATTTATTGTAAAGGTGTGACATGAGCCAAAGAACAGCTGATTAACTGTTCTGGCCAACTAGCAAAAAGGGGCGTGGCAGTGGGAGTGCGAGTGTAACACAGCCAAACTTTGTAGAAACACACACACACACACACACACACA
>JAPQLA010000011.1:1234133-1246807 GCA_029822935.1 Naso vlamingii
TGGTTAAGTTTTTTGTGTTTTCCCAAAAACTTGAAAATATGACTTAGGCCAATATTTTAATAGGGTGACGATATATATATACATTATGTACCAATTACAGTTACTATGTAAGTATGCAGTCATTATTATATTCATATCATACATGTTTTAATCTATTTATATATTCAGTCTCTGTATATATCCCTTCATGCAGGACAGGACAGGCCCTGACCAATCTGGCGCCCTAGGCAAGATTTTAGGTGGCGCCCCCGAGGGCACGTAAAATAGGCATGACGGACATCCTTTAAGTACATTCTGTGCAACTATCCTTTGCAATTATCTTTACACTGACCATGACACTTCTGCTAATATCCTGAACAATGCAAGCCTCAATCTCTGTGCAATTATATTTATACTACAGAGTTATCATCCAGTTTGCTTCATGTGGAACAGTGGAATCTGTAGGAATCTGAACCTGAACCTGTAGGAGCTGGTGTGTGTTCATTTGTTCATAACATTTGTCACCCAAAATTAGTCAGACACCAGTGGAGAATGATGCAACTCTTGAGGGAATAGCACATCTCAGTCAACACTTCATTATAACATTATTACCGAGCTGCAGTTACAAGCCAAAACAAGGTGACATACAGGTATTTGCTACTGATTGGCCCTGATGAAACATGTTTACTGTTTCTGTAAGAACGGTGCAGCTGATGGCTTCTGTTTGAGAGAACTAAACAAAAACACAAACCTAACACTCACCAGCGCTCCTTGTTTTGAGGTCTGTGTGGCCAGGTTCACAGGTTCCCTCTCCAAAGCTTGAAGCATGCGGAACATATCAATGGTTAACTCGCTGAACTTCACCTAAAAAAGCAAGAAAACAATACTGACATTAACTTACTATCAAGAGATTTGAGAGATTTTCTCAATTCTGAAATAACAATTTTTAAATTTACTAACAAAATCAATAACAAGGTTATTTTGTTGTTTTTATGTCTGTTTGTATCTGTGTTCACGGGACCGCCGTGAGCACCGCCTTTCACAACTTAGTTATGGGGCCAAAACTGAAGAGGATTCTAATTTATGAGCAAGGACATAAGGACAGCTTTTAGACCCAGAAAAATATCAAGTAATTCGTCAAATTACTTCTGCATATTATGTTTTCAGTGTGTTATCATAAACTTATGCTGATCACGCTGATGAGAAATCTGTAGCCTGACCCCACAGGTGTTACAGAGCACGCAGACAGGATGTGACAAATCTGAGCTTTTTCGAGTTCCTACGTCAGGCTAAACTACACTGTACACTACAGTATTTGTTTGTTTTTTTAAGCTACTTTCATTTTAGTAGATGTTTGAGACATTCGCCTCCATATCAAACTGTTTTTGTTTTTTACCACGGTGAAGAAAGCCAAACTATCTGCATGTGGCTAAAACTGCAGGCGTGGACTACATATCTCAGAGAAAAAAGGAAATGCTGCAAGTTCTCCTGAAACAAGTACCAGCACCTTGAAGTAACCACCAGCTTTGTATCGTCAGTTTCTTACAATCAATGATATTTATCTTCATTCAGTCTTTCATGGGCTGAGCTCTCCCGCTATCTTCTGTACCAAAATCTCCTCAAACGACATCAAATGACGCGTTTGACGTCATTTGTGTAAATTTGGGCCTGCTTGCTCTGAACTACAACTTCACACTCCGGGTGAGTGTGCTCAGTGTTTGTTTTGAGAGGATTTTCAGGCTCTGGCAGAACAAAACCCCGTCATCATTGAAAACTACACAGTATTAAAGGAATGTTCCAATGCAACTGATAACAACCTTTTTTACTACATGTAGGGAATAACAGGAGCCTTCATTTGGAGTCTTTCTACCGATCTGTGCAGTGTCAACCAGGTAATCTCAAAATTGTCTAATTGTCTCCTTCCACAATGCACGGTGAGGTCAGAATACAATAACATCTGTGATTAATTTAGAGCTTTTGGAATAATGTTAGCTGCACAACTCTTGCTTGCACAATCATTGTTTTGCACACGGATTCGTGTTTGCCACCCGGACCCTGCGCGCAATGCATCCTGGTACATATAGGCACAGCATGAACAGCTTTGTGAGCAGGACAGACTCAGAAAACTCAGCTTTCTCTGTCAATACAGCACAAACTGAGGAATTTATGGCTTCAATTGACTACAGTTACCATGACCATTGATCAGACATCCACATGAACAGTGGTTTACTTCTCCTTTAGGAACACATCTATTTTCTGAGGAGTTTTGGCCCAGTGTCTTATTCCTGTGTGTTGCTGTTTTTATTTTGCTGAATAACTGTTGCCACTTTACTACAAGCTGTGGTTAGAAACAGGACAAGACTATATCTTATTGAACATTCAGTGGCATGCAACATGAATCTATTAGGACATGCAGAGCATCTTAAGATTAAACATTATTGAAAAAGTATTTAGTGTTGAATTTTGTTTATTTGAGAGCCAACAACAAGAGTTTTTTCAGTATGACTGGTCAACATCTGTTTTGATGAAGTATTAGGGCCTGTGAATTGGAATTAGTGGGTTAAAACCTGGTTGTTACAGTTGCCGATGATTAGTGCATCTGCAAGGATGAGCTGCCCAACCACCATGCCTTGTTCCAACGGAGGCACACTTCCCTCCTGCAGCCGATTGCTGGTGACGACGACAGAATTGTTGTCATTCAGAACGACCACTGGATCTGCCTGAAAGGGAAACAACAGAGAGCCAAAGCTGATCCAGTGCAGAAGCAGCTTTTACAAGAATGTCAGTCTGGAGGGGTTTTATTCTGCATCAAGGCTCAATATCAGTAACTACTTTCAACTGTCAATCTGTAATATGCATGATGGATAATAAAACAGAGCACATTGAAAGTAGTTACTTTACATCTTGAAGGGTGGGTTACCTCCACAAAAGCTGCCACTTCCTGCAAAACCAGATTCCATTCCAACTGGTCCTCCGTGTTAAACCGCTGTGTGTAGTCTTCAATTTCCTCAGATAACTCCTGCAGACAGGCAGGAAGTTCAGGAGTCATGAAAATTCATAGAAACCTTTTTTTATGGTACTGCAAAACTCTGACTTGTGCCAGATTTCTAAAATTAGGTCTCATACAATTTTCATGAGGCAGGCTAACTCGCCTCAGTATTCTGTAAGAGGGAAGAGGAGGCTGCCATCCAAGCCAGTTCATTACTCCTGTCTCCTAACTAAGGGATACACTCAGAAGCTCAACAGACCTGAAAAGAAATCTCTTTCATTATCGCTTTCTCTTGCACTGAAAAATGTTTCAGATTGGAAAGGTTGTGGACTCTGACCTTGAGGGACAGAATCCACAACCTTCGATCCTCTGATGTTGTGCAATTTGTTGTTCCAAAAGTACAAACTAAGTTGGGAAAGAGGCCTTTGAGGTTCTCTACGCCTTTTACTCGGAACAATTTACAGACTGACTTTAAACTGCAAAACTTGGTCACCCATGGTGGTTTCAAGTCCTTAGTGAGAAGACTGGAATCCACACTTTCTGTATGTAACTGTTTTATCTGAAGTTTCATTCATCATTTTTGTTATTTAATGTGTTATTTGTTCTTTCATGTGCACTGTATGAGTTTTACTGTTTTTTGTCACCTGAAACAGTTTGTTTTTGCCATTCTTGGTCAGGTTTCCCTTCAAAAAGAGATCTTTGATTTCAATGAGACTAATCTGGCTAAGTAAAGGTTACATAAATAAAACAAATAAGGTTGTGTTTTAAGGTGTAGCATACCCAGTTACGAGGCAGACAGACCTCCTCAGAGAATCATACAAGTAACAAATACTTGGATTGTTTTATTCTTTATGCTCTAGTCAAAAGAACTTGCTTCCATACCTTCACCAAAACTTTGACTAGGTCCATCTTGTTCAGCAGTAAACAGACGACTATGTAACGAGCATAATATCGAAGCTTCTTCACCACTAATTCTGGCCTGATAAAAGACAAGAGAAGAAGATATAAACGTGTAAAGTCAAATAATTCCACATTAGACGGAAACAACAAATGTATCTACAAAGTAGTGTGTGTGTGTGTGTGTGTGTGTGTGTGTTAGAGTCTGCTGTATTTCTTCCTCTGTGCTATAGAGCTCTACACTGTTGTGTTCAGTAAGCTGCACTGTTGCATTGGCTGACATGTTCTTTCATCACTATGAACACACTCTGTAGTTTATTTCTAATGAATCCACATAAATGTTCCTGCTGCACAAATACTCACTAGAGCACCAAATCAAAATTAATCTGACACTGAAAATACTCCTAAACTACTACATTATTCCTCCTCATTTTTCAGTAACATTTGTTATAAACTACAGTGAGCTGTTGCATTCAGAAATAATCTTTTCTAAAGATTTCATTTATTCTTGACGAGCTTTTTCAAGTCTTTTAGAAAGAACTAACAAACTTGTGTCCTGGAACTATGGGATTTGAAACTGACAAAAATATGGAATATTACCAGCCTTATTGTCTAAAGTGATATTTCAATGCAAAACTAGTTTTTGTATTTCACCCTCAGATGTCTTGAATTGAAGAAAATATTTTTTCCTTCCAGCATTCCTCCATGGAAAACAGGTTTTTTTGAGAAACGCGAGCCCCTCACCTTAGCTGCTTTTGCTGGCAGTCTATGGAAATACAGTTTCAAAACATCCAAACCCTCTAAAAATTCTATTTAATTCTATCTAGCCAAAATATCCAGTACAAAGGTCCCTGTCGCATTAGAAGTTCTTGAACCTGAATGACAAATCCTGCATCTCTGTTTTGGAAGTAACGAGCCTACGACATGATGAAGGAGACTTGGGTTAAACCACACGAGGCTGTGGAGACTTTTGGATGGATGTTTTTAGATGGTTTAGATGTCTTCAAACTGTATCTCTATAGACTGCCAGCAAAAGCAGCTAAGTGAGTGACTCACATTCTTCGAAGAAACCCGTTTACTGTGGAGGAACGCCGGAAGGAAAAAAAAACTTCAGCTCAAGACACCTAAGGGTGAGTAACTGATACAAAAAAAAAGTTTTGCAGAGAATTATCACTTAAAATAAAACTAGAGACTTTTTTTTATTTGTTGCACATATTCAAAATCTATGGATGACAGTAAGACATGTGGCAGTCCTCTACCTAAAACCTAAAACAGCAGAAAAATTAGCAGAAAATTTAAGAAATGTCTTAAAAAACTAAATGACCAAACAATTTATTACATATAGCAAAAGTATCTTTGTTATATTTTCAGAAGAAATGTTTGGAACTTACCTGTCCTCTTTGTTGACCTGAAAGTAGTAGGAGCGCTGACGAATGGCTGAGTAGAATGAAAAGGCCTCATTCAGGTAACTTGTTTCTGAGGTACGAAGGCTGTCAATCAAGGTAAGAGAGACGGCGTATTACTATGTGTCGCACTACTGGACATTTCAATACATTCATAAAATTTTAGCACACTTCATAAATTTTTTTCCCATAATAATCTACTAAATTTACAATTTCTAAACACCATTGAGGTTGATCTGGTTGTATGATTGTTTCCTGCCTATTTGACTCCCTCCCATCAGAGGAATCTGAAAGGCAGGGAAGCCAAGTTTTTGGCTTAGGCTGAGAAGACATGATGACATGCATGTAGAGCTAGTAACTCCTAAAGTAGGTTAACTGAAGACGGGGCCGGGAGGACATCTGTGTTCACTGCACCGCCACCAGGAGACATTCTGAGATATGCTGCCGAACATCCTGAGACTTACTTGTCAGTATTTTGCACATTTGATCCTCTATGTTTTATAGACCGTGCAGCTCTACTCATTTTAAAACTGATATTTAGATATTTTACATCATTTTAATCAATTTTTATGATTTCATCATTGGCAGAACTTTGTTTTTCTGTCCTTTTCCTTATTATTTTTATCATTATGCAACAAAATACCAAGGTAAATTTGAAGACAGTGGAGTGGAAGCGCTGCTGGACCTTTCAGATGATCACATCCAGCTGCCCTTTGTAAACTTCGGGCGTCCTCTGCTCACATAAAGGAAAAGTTTGGTTTATTGCACATTAAGCCTTATAATAAAGATATTTACGATCATATACAATGTGCTACAGCATTAATATGACAACCGGCACAGTCCTATGAGCTGGAGCTAGCTGAAAACGATGAAGAAGCATGTGCACTCAGTCTGGCAAAAAATACAGTAAACGCTCGTTTTAAAAGACGTGAAACTCAGTGAGTGTTTAGTGGTGTCCTCTCATGTACCGACACTAAAACATGAAGCTAAACACTGATACAGAACCCAGAAACAGCTTTTCCTGCTGCTTCATGAAACAAGCAAACAGCCGTTTTCAGGTTAAGTATCTGTGTTTAGCTTCATGTTTTAATGTCGCTTCATGAGAGGACACCACTAAACATTCAGCAAGTGTCACGTCTTTTAAAACGAGTGTACATTGTATTTTTTGATGGATTGTCTGAGTGCACATGCTCCTCCGTTGTTTTCAGCTAGCAGTGATGTCAGCAACGAGCTCCAGCTCTCAGGACTGCACCATTTGACATAATAATGCTGTAAAACATCGCACATGATCATAAATATCCCATTAAAGGTTTAATGTGCAAAAAAACCCAAACTTCTCCTTCAAACTTATGAAGTTCATTGCAAGGGTGAAAAAATCTTGGTAAAAACCACAGGATGCAAGTCTCCTTCAAAAACACCCCAAGCCGCCACCCGCACATAACCAATCCTACGGTGTGCCTTGACGTGTTTTTGAAAGAGACTTGCATACAATGATTTTTTCCAGTTTTGATCACTGTCATAAACCCTTCATGAGTTTAAATGACCAGGGCAAATTTCTTGCATGTGAGAAGTAACTCAACAATAAACCTCGCTCTGATTCTCTCTCACTGCCCTTGCACTTTGAAAGAGCATCTATTCATCTCTGCTGCTTGCATTATTTTTAACAGGAATATCGACACAAATATTAACAAATAATATTTCTTGAATGAAATGACCTCTACACTGGCTGGACATTGGAGAGCTTTGTGATTTTAGGTGACATAGTTCACAGAGTTTGAACTCTGCACAAGCACAAGAGGAAAACAGGTCATCAGTGAGACCACGAAGGCACTTCACTGAGAGATGAGCATGGTCAACACATAATCTGACTCACTAGTAGTGGTAGTAAAGCTGTCCAATTTTTGATGCCACTTCCCCAATCTGCCATCTCTTCAAGCCATACCGACTGTCCAGAACCTGCCTGTCAATAAATGAAAACATATAATACTGAGCACAACACAGTGAAATATTTCAGCCAGAGGATGACAGACATCCAGCAACTGACACGGTGACAGTTATTACCTCTAACATCTGTTTTTGCATTAATATACCAGATTCTGTGTCCCATTTCGGTCCCAAACTTTCTAACAAATGTATCAGTGCTGTATTTTTTGTAAAACCCATCCAGAGTTTTAAACTGTTTCATGGAAGAATCACATCCAAACCACTTTTTTCACTCATACTGGGTGATAATGCTCGAAACTGTTGAATCCTAACACCCGGCGGTTCCACACTGAACCACATACTTAAAGCACAGCACTCATCCACTCATTCGCATTTGGAAAACAATGAGAACTGATGAGAGATGGAAATAACCTGTGCTGTTGCTGAAATTTCCACAACTTAGTGTAGACATCGAAAGTGCGTCCAAAGTAGGACTGCCACTGCTTGTGCCCATACTGAGGAAGATCTCTGCAGGAAGAGCACAATAGAGATCAGAGGAAAAGACAAAAATCCACATACATAACATCTTAAAATGTCTGCTGCTCTAAAAACAATCAGACAGAAAATAAAGGAACAAGAAATAAAGCTGTTAGCAGTCATGGTGCCTCAGTTCCTGAAGACTAAAGGGTTCAAGACTTTTTTTTCTGGCACTTATCACATCATCACAGCGAATGGATGGGAATTTTAGAACGTCCACAGAGGAGACCTGTGCTTTTGGTTCTGTCAAGAGCACACTGTGCATGAACGCAAAGAAATGCTTTTAAACACAAAAATTTGGGCCAGACCGATATATCGGTTAGCCAATATTATCGTCCAATATTCGCCCACTGCAGATATTAATATCAGTGTGAATATTCTCCAATATGAGCCGATATCAAAACTGTTCTATAAAGCTGGAAAAATGCTTGGACTAGTGATAAAATGATGCAAATATTTTAAATCACATTCGGCCGATATTATCCATTTATGATATGTCTGGTATTAGAATTTTCTTGCCTCCTAACACTGGTATTGGCATTGGCCCCAAAAATCCCATATGGGTCGAGCTCCACAAAAGATGCCACACAGAAATTTAGGCCCACAGAGAAGAAATTTGGAAGAAGGCCCATTACAAGAAAAAAACTCATTAAAATCAGTGTTTGGAGCTCACGACCAGGTCATTCTGGCAGTGATTCAAATATGACGATAACGCTGCATCAGTTCTGACTAATACACCACAAACTCAGTGTGTCACTCTCAGTTCAGATCATCAGAACAACAACAAGTTGTTTATTCATTAAATCTATCTGATGAATGGACGACAATATGCATCCATCTATCAGTCCAGCCCGGCTCTTTCGTTTTTCTCTGTCTCTTGCCCTGTTTGGCTCACCACCAGATCACAGGTTCACTGGCTTCTGCTGCTGCTCCAGATGGCCAATCTGTCTGTTTGCACTCTACAGTCTTTCTGAGCTTATTGTTGCATTCGCTGTAACAATATGACAAGAAAATCAGGCAAACACCAAATAATTTTAGATATCAGGAGTCAATGTAAGGGATTTTTTTCATTTTTTTATATATCTAATAAAGTCCTTGAATTAAAAAATTAAACATCCAGTTAGATGTTGGTCGGTAATCTTTAAATATAAAGTCAAGGTGCATAAGAACGTTCATATATTTTAAAGCTTGAAGCACACCTGTTATTTATTCCACAGGTGCCAAATGAGCTCAAACCATTCCTCCTGTGCAGAGTGGGGTATCTATTAGCTGCAATCTCAAAATTACTGCACACTACATGTGTTTTCTGTGCTAGAGTCAGCAGCAAAATACAGCATTTTGAGCAGTGTCAGTCCTTTAAAGAAAACAATTCTAATAATATTTGACCTCTTCTAAAGCTACAAAAGAACGCAGAGGTTCGATTCCAGAGAAGCGTCTCTCCTACGCTCTATGATCACACCCTCACGTCCACATGGTTTCTCAGCAGGTAAGGTGGCTCTTCATAACACCGATAAACTGAAATTCCAGTAGATCACAGTAATGTGCAAAGCATATTTTAGATTAGTCTTAATAGTTTCTTGAATAAAACATTTAATACTATGTTTAACACTAAGGAATAATGTTGACTTTCTATCAAAGATTGATTATTAGTTACAAACAATCAGAGAGACAGCTTTATATACCGTACATGATGGGCTAAACATGGCAGATACATCATACATTTACAATACATATATACGATTCATAAATATGGAGGGAAGTTTCCCATAAAAAATTCTTTTTGAAATAATCACATATAAGCTAAAAAAAAAGCATTCACACAGATGTCAGATATGTTGCAAAGAGTGAAAATCCTTTGAAAAAAATGAATCACACACTTGTTAGTAAAACGTTACTAAAAAATTGTATTTAGGGAAATAACGTGAGCTGCAGGGCACTTCATTTCTCTGGTTTCTCTGAAGAATAGTACTAATTTCTTTAATTGCTAATAACAGAAGAAGAAAATATCACAAGGACTTGGTGGAAAGTGGCTTCCTCCACGCAGGACTGATTGCTTGTCATTTTTGAAGAAATTTTCACACATTTTTTTTCATGTTTTTCCAGAAGAAATGAAACACAAATGTAAGCAGGACATTAATTAAAACTCAAAGGGCAACAATGGAAACTAAACTACAAGTACATCCAACAGGGGAAGTCTACAAATAATGGAAACATGATGAATTTATATTTTGTAACTGTTATTACTCAGCATTTCATGCAGATGGAAATTTGAGACAGCAGTGTGTAACAATGATAGTAGAGATGTGCACTAATCAATCCACCACCTATAACAATTAGTCTATATAAGTTGTAAATTGGTCAGTGGTTCTCAGCTGATAATGGCTTCAACTGCATAATCACAAGAAGAGAAAGGTTTCCATTTCCACATCAGCACAGAGAATTCATGTCCGTGATGCAGATGCGTTGCCCATCTTGCCACTTATCTTAGTAAAAGTTTCGCCTGTGGAACGCACTGTAGTGCCATTAAAGTAAAAAAAAAAACGAGAGATTAAATTCTGTTCAGCTGCTATTTATCATCAGTATTTTTTTATATGGTATTATTTCAAAATATAGTGTCTGATGGGTGCGTTAACTGGGTAAAAAAAAAAAATTAAGTGCTGAGGGAACTATACAAGTGGGTTCCCCTGCTCATAAAGTCAGTTTGAGCTCAACATGCAGAAACTCTTTCAAACAACGGTCACTATTTCTGCAAAAATAAAAATATACATTAAATTACTCTTCAAAATTAAAAAATGTGTTGAAGAGTCTGAAGATGTTTTCCAGCCCTAAATCAGCTCCTGATTGGTGAAGAGGGTGTAAGCAGTCTACCTCTCAGGTTGCTGGTACACCATCCACCAATCAGAGAGGCACAAAGCCGCATTTCACTCGCTGCTGTTCTTGAAGTTTAATTCCACCATTAATTTGTTTCACCAAATGTTAGCATTAGCTTTTTAGTTTTGTTTGTGACTGGAAAAAGCACCTGAGTTGATTTGTTTTTTTCCTCTCCTGGGGAACCATTACCTTATCGTGGCGGAGAGGTTTGCGGCCTCCTACGAACCTGGGAGCAGTGTTGTCTGGAGCCTTGTGCCCCTGGTCTACCAAGGCAAATTTGCCTCGGGTGAGGAGCCAGGCTAAGAATGATTCCAGAGGGCCCCATCAAAAAACAAGGTGACCCTGCTGCAGTGGTGGCTGGGTTTGCCACGGAGCCCTGCCAGGCACAGCCTGAAGAAGCTACGTAGCCACTTTTCCATTCCGCGGGCCCTGCAATTACAGGAAGAACCGCTTTGGTCGGGTGCACTGCCAGAAAGGTGGCAGTGAAGGCGGAGGACATCGACAGACTGGACCCAGGCAGCAGAGGCTGGCTTTGGGAACACTGAACGTCACCTCACTGGGGGAAAAGAGCCAGAGCTTGTGCGGGAGGTGGAGCACTACAAGTTAGGACTCACTTCCATGCACAGCATCGGCACTGGAACCAAACTCCTGGGTAAGGGCTGGACTCTATTCTTCTTCGGAGTTGCCCCAGGCGTGAGATGCCGGATGGGTGTGAGGATACTCACACGCGCCTGGCTGAGTGCTGCTACATTGGAGTGTACCCAGGATGACAAGAGGGTCGCCTTCCTACGGCTTAAGGTTGGGGGTGTCTGTTGTCTGTGCCTATGCACCCAACAGTAGTGCAGAGTATTCGGCCATCTTGGAGACCCTGAATGGAGTTTTGCATTGGGCTTCTGCGGGGAAATCCAATTTCCTACTGGGACACTTCAACACGCACAAAGGAAATGATGGAGACACTTGGAGCAGCATGACTGGGAGGAATGGTCACACTGATCTGAACCTGAGTGGAGTTTTGTTGCTGGACTTCTGTGCTTGTCATGGACTGGGAAATCACCATCAGTTTCCCTGGAGGAGGTTGTATGTTGTAGTTTAGTGGGCTGAAGATTGCATTGCAGTCTGTGACATTCAGCACTCACTGGATCAGTTCACAGCTAGTCTGATGCGGCTGGGATGAGGATCAGCACCTCTAAATCTGAGGCCATGGTTCTCAGCCAGAAACTGGTGGACTGTCCACTCCGAGTAGGGAATGAGTCCTTACTCCAAGTGAAGGAGTTCAAGTATCTTGGGGTCTTGTTCTCGAGTGAGAGGACGATGGAGCAGGATTTTGGCTGGAGAATTGGTGCAGCGGGAGCAATTTACTGCTCATTTTACTGCACCATGGTGAAGAAAAGACAGCTGAGCCAAAAGGCAAAGCTCTTGATCTACTGGTCAGTCTTCATTGCTACCCTCAACTTTGGTCATGAAGGGTAGGTCATGACCAAACGAACAAGACTGCAGACATAAGTGGCTGAAATGAGTTTCCTCAGTAGGGTGGTTTGTGTCTCACTCAGGAATAAGGTGAGAAGGTCAGTCATTCCTGAGGAAATCTGAGTGGAGCCGCTGCTCCTTTGCGTTGAAAAGAGCCTGTTGAGGTGGTTCGATCATCTGGTAAGGACGCCTCCTGGTCACCTCCCTATGGAGGTGTTTGTTCCAGGCATCTCCAGCTGGGAGGAGGCCATGGGGCAGACCCAAGTCCAGGTGGAGAGATTATATCTCTGTACTGACCTGGGAACGCCTCCGGATCCCCCAGTCAGAGCTGGATGATGTGGCCAAGGAAAGCAATGTCTGGAGCCCCCTGCAAAGGCTGCTGTCTCCACATCCTGACCCTGGATAAGTGGTGGACGATGGATGGATGGATGGATGGATGGATGTGCTGACCTCTATGTCACTTTTAAAGAGGCCATATTATGCTCATTTTTGGGGGTTCATATTTTATTCTCGGTTCCTACTAGAGCAGACTTATATGCTTTGATGCTCAAAAAACTCATTTGTATTCTCATACAGCTGACGGCAGCAGCCCTGTTTTTTCCAGGATT
>JAPQLA010000011.1:1249965-1260492 GCA_029822935.1 Naso vlamingii
AAAACAGCAGTCCGACTTTGTAACATCATTTGTAGGTTAAAAGAGACAGAAAAGCAGAATATGTCCCCTTTAAGTAAAAAATTGAATGGAAGACTTTTACAGTATTTTAACTATTTATTTTATTAAAGAAAACGTTACAAGACATTCCCTGATAGAGAAAAGGTTTGACAGAGACAGAGTTTGCCTTGGACCCCCAAATATTGTATTTCCCACTGAAACTGAATGCTTGATTACAAAATGCAGTCCAGCAGACATGAGAAAACAGAGAAAGTAAAAACTGACCTTAGCCCATTGAAAAGCTGTTTTGACTTGTCCAGAAGATAGCAGAAATCTGTGACAGTCTTCCTTTCACCTAATGGAATATCATCCTCGGTCTCAGCTCCAGTCATGACAGTGACTTTTCACACCTAATTACAAAAAAAAAAAAAAAGACTGTGAAGAGCTACAGTGTGAAAATACAATACTGGATAGTTTGAAATGGTTAAAAACACCTCCCCAAAGAATAATTTGTACCAATGTGAGCTGGGATTTTGGGATGGCTTAACACATCAAACTAGCGAGTGTCATCCTGTAACAAGAACCTGCTTATATCCACCATGTTGATATCCTTACTGCTGCCACGAAACAGACGCTGCTGGTGGCAGATATCTGAGAGTCTTACGGTTGCCCTACTTAAATATGAATAGAAATTAGAAACTATGGAGGAAATGGGTCACATGGTCACCTTTTTTAGGTTGACCTGGGCTGTCCCAGATTTCTTTCTCACAGTAGCTGCACCCTCCAGTTTGCTGAGATGGATGTACAATCAGGTCAAGGCAGCACATAGTCTGGTCACAATGTTCAGCTAACGCTGTGCCTTATTAAAATCATTTGCAGCTAATTAAAAGTTTATCCTGCCATGGCAACTAGCAACTAACCTTCCATGATGCGTTGTCTGTGTGTGCGTATCTAGGGCTGTCAAAATCTCAGTATTTTATCTTATTCTATTATTTATATTTACATATATTATGACTCCACACTAGATAGTCTTTGATTCTGGATATCATCATTTGGCTTAAGTGTTGTCTTTTTATGGTTTAAAAACTACATACAGTAAAGTGATAGGATTTTTCTCAACTGTTTTAATATTTTATTTTGATATTTGCCTACTCACCACACCAACTCATTATATCACATTACCATTGATTGTTTCTATCCCAAATCTCATTGTTTTTATATTTTCGTGAAAGCATCAATAACTCTTACAATACTGTCGCGTTGTTAATATTGCAGTACTTGGTCAAAAATATTGTGATATTTATTTTGTCCATATTGTCCAGTCCTCCTGTGACAGCTTAAAAGTGGCTTTGACTTATAACTTAACATTTAGCCCAATTCGCAGACAATACTGAGATAGCCTCGACACTGTATGATGAAGGGTAGCTGTAGCGTCGACAGAGAGAGTTTGCAGGATAACCTTTGCTGCTATCCCATCTCTAACAAATGCTCTACTCTAAAAACCTTCAGATTACTGATCGCAGGAGGTCCATAAACAGCTTGGCTTATGCACATCTCCATAACAACAGTCATTTTATTCTGAACAACAAGCACGGTCATTTTAAATGCAGGATCAAGTGTGTATCTTTAAGCATCTGACAGATCTCATTCAGTTTTACAGACAGGTCTGAGACAGGACAAAATGAATAAATTACAGACCTCTGATTGAGAAGAAAAAAAAATATGTGTGTGTGTGTGTGTGGGTGTGGGTTAGTGATGCATCAAATATTTGGGAACCAAAATTATTCAGCCAAAAATAGCAAGAAAAACTCTTTTGGTGTTCAGTGGAACAAGTGAAAAGATTATTTCTTCTGAAAAAGGGCATTTTTTGATGGCACGTTCAAACAACAACCAGCATGGAGTGACATGCAGACAGTGTTCGGCTGAAATATCTGGAGGGGGTACATCTGCACAGACTTTCTGCACTACAAGTTTAATTTATCACTTCAAAACACTCTGAACAGCGTGCTAAGTGTGAGAAAGAGACGGCAGCAGCAGACAATGGAAGTTATCGCCTTGCCTTATGCCTAGCACGATTATTCATTTGTTATGGGTTTATTTACTTATTTGCACTTTTTTTGCAATGTACTCTGTAAAGCATTTTTTGTCGTGGGCCTGCAGAGTAGATAAACGTTACAATCTTTCAGCTGTCAGCTGCCTAATACAGGCTCAAAGATGGCCAAATAAATATTTTATTTTACTTATTTATTGATTTGATTTCTTGTGCTTTGTTGAAGTGTCTGCTGGAATGTTCAAACATATTCAATACATATTTTTACCTTGTAATTTTGTAATATACATATACATATTTTTCATTGAAAAGCATGATTAAAGCACGTTATTTAATTTCTATGATGGGAAAAAAAAAATTTCAAAAGAAATGAAAAACTGCGAAAAGCCAAGTTCGATATTCTACTCCTTATTCGGCCCAAGTGTTCCTTTATTTTCGGTTTCAGCGACAATGTTTCATTTTGGTGCATCACTAAAAAAAGCATTACACGACACGTTATCAAAAGGTTGATGGCAAAACGTTATCGTTTCTCCATTATTAATTAAATCTAATACCTATAAATGCGTGAATTAGCTGTAACGTGAACTAATGTTCACAGTAATGGACTCGGTAAACATTAATCTGATGTTACCTATTAGCCACTGATGAAACAGATTTTAATTGGGCGGTAAGATATAACTGGGCTATTGCTCTGTAACGTTAACAGCTTTCTATCACCACCAACATCATCAAATGTAAGTCACGACACCGATCTATTACCGTCACAACCAAACAAACATCCGGATAAAAATGTGTGGATAACAAAGATAACCAGCGGCAGCTCCGGTGTGTCACTAATGTCAACGTTAGTGATGAAGAAAGGTCCCACAGGCTGGCTGCAGCGGCTGCTTGTGTAACCCTCATCCCCGCTTACCTCTCCAGCCGGCTAACGTTAAAGAACAGGAGGGTCACAAAGATGCTTCTTAAAAAACTGGGCAAAAGCCACGACGAGCTCTGTCGGTGAACCGCGACTTTCTTGGCATCTCACTGAGTAAAAGCGACACCGGACCCTTGTCTAGCGAGTCGTTTTCCCCAGCTGCGACTGTCAGACTTCAGCTGTAGCCGAAATGTTTCTCTGTGTGAAAGGTGGCTGTCCTGTGACGGGCACGGAGGCAGGAGGAGGCAGGCTGCTAAGGACAGCCGCTGGCTCAGTCTGCTCTGGTGCGACTGGCTAGCTACTTCCGGGTTAACACTGTCAAAATAAAACCTACCCACCCATTGAAAGCCAAGTTGTTACATGTTTAAACCTAACCTAACCTGCATACAGGACCGAATTTCAATTACAACAATTCAGCTAAAGTGGCAGAGCAGCAGTCCAGCATGAATCAAAATGAAACGGGGTTCCTGTAACGTTACGTGGCCAACTCATGAATCTTAATATTCATTCAGAAATTTTATTCAAAAGCTTATTGCCAATATAGCCTATTTCTACAGTGTTTTAATGACCCACAGTGCCACTAGTCAAGTGTAATCTACCAACCTAAATATGCGGTATAAAGGCTATTTTATTTTCTTGCCTGCCTTAATATATATTATTAGTCATTCATAAAATAAAATAAAAAAAAAACTATTCAATCGCTATGTTGTGAACTATTATGTTATAAAAAAAAGTACCTAAATCAACATCAAGGAAAATCCTCTCTAGAAAGTCTGGCATTTGATTATTTTCTAATGTAAGAAAAAAGAAAAGAAAAGAAAAGAAAAGAAACCTCAAAGCCCACCCATTTTGGGTGAATCATGTAGTAGAAGCACTGATTTGGATGTGTTTATTTCATATCAGGCTACAAAATGTTTCTATAAGATTGACTAAGATGGGAACACTCTGCTTTAAGCCAGTCAAAAAGGATCTTATTAACCACATATAATAATAATAATAATAATAATAATAATAATAATAATAATAATAATAATAATAATGCAATACTCAACTCCTCCTGTTTTAAAACCTGATTATCTTTTATGTCCATACAGCTAGCAGTTTATTTACCAATGTAAACAGAAGGGGAGAGAGTGGGCAACCATCTAATGATCATTATAGAGTTAAGGGTGTTGATATGTTTTTGTGAGTCAACATTCTGCAGTCAAGTTTGTGTGAAGAAACATTTCAGAGAAACCACATAAAGGAAGGAATAGCTAGTCCCATTCTATTTTAGCCTGGGCCCAAACCAGAGACTCCGCCCACTCCATTGAACGGACTTCATTCTCCTCAGGAGAATCAGGAGATGGGAGTTGGTCTACATCTTTGATTATCACAACCATGTTTTCCTGATGATCCTTATTTCGTAGCCATCTGCTCTAACAACAGGAAACAAAACAACACATTTATACCTTTATTTCCTGTTCAGATATGACTCCTCCCAGACAGTGGCAGAGATCTTGAAGAAGCAAATCTGTGTGATCATGAAACAGACATTTGCTTTCAATCTCATGATAAAGGCTAACCAGATAAATCATGAACTGAGATCACTAGTAAGTCATGTCGTTATCACGGGATAACAGCTTGCTCTTCTGTGATAATGCAATAAATTAATGCGTTACCATGGGGAAAGGAGCCTCATGATATGATAAGGCATTAATTTCTCCTGTTATCACAGCCTTGTAATTCCGAAATGATTGATTCGTATTATAACAAAATGATTCATTTGTGATCTCAAGATAATGGGATATGAAAAAAGATAGTGGCGACCACGGTCACTCTCTGCTTCCATAGATAAGGGACACACTTCGTTCTGTATTTTTTTTTTAGAATCAGTGACAGAAAGGTAGAGTCTTGTGGCTGCTGCTCTCTTAAATTATTTTCAACAAGCTTTATGGGCATGACTGTAAAGTGACAATATTGCCAAAGCAATTACAAATTTACAAATAAAATCATAAAAATGATAGTTTAAAAAAATGAAAAAAATTAAACAAATAACTTAAAAGTAAAATTATTATTATATTGGCAAAAGATAAATCAGATAAATATTAAAGGAAACACGAAAGATAATACACAACATCAATAAAACAGAAAAAAGTAAATGTATAATAGATTTTATATTTGTCTCAGTGTATGTTTTGTGTATGTTGTGTTTAAATCGGTGTTGCACATGTGCTAAGATATGTTCAGAAAATGATGACTGAAGCATCATACTGAGAATGTGAAAAAAACACAGATTGTGAATTGTAAGGAGTCTGACTGCAAATACAGACAGGAGTATCAGTTGCTGTGATGATTGTCCCTCAAGGTGTAACATAATCTGACATTTTTTGCTGCTGCTGTGCTGCTGACTGTTTTCTCCAAGTACGGGTTGCATTTTAGTTTGATCAAGTAGAGAATCAAGGAACTGATTTTATCTTTCATTTATATATATAAATACACATATAAAATTCCCTCTCTCGCCCCACCTAGAAGGTCTTTGTCTCCTTCACGCTTGGGTCCTCTACCAGAGGCGTGGGAGCTTGAGGCTTCTGCGTAGTATCTTAGCTGTTCCTAGAACTGCACTCTTCTGGACAGAGATCTCAGATGTTGTCCCTGGGATCTGCAGTAGCCACTCTCCCAGTTTGGGGGTTACAGCCCTGAGGGCTCTGATTACCACTGGGACCACAGTTGCCTTCACTCCCCACATCTTCTCCAGCTCTTCCTTCAGCCCTTGATATTTCTTGAGCTTCTCGTGTTCTTTCTTCCTGATGTTACTGTCACTTGGGATTGCCACGTCAATTACTACTGCTTTCTTCCGTTGTTTGTCCACTACCACTATGTCCAGTTGGTTAGCGACCACCATCTTGTCAGTCTGGATCTGGAATTCCCACAGGATCTTTGCTCGGTCATTCTCCACCATCTTTGGGGGTGTCTTCCATCTTGACCTCGGGACTCCAGTCCATATTCGGCACTGATGTTACAGTACACCATGTCAGCCACCTGGTTATGGTGTTCCATGTATGCCTTGCCTGCCAGCATCTTACACCCAGCTGTGATGTGCTGTACTGTCTCAGGGGCATCTTTGCACAGCCTGCACCTGAGGTCCTGTCTGGTGTGGTAGACCCCGTCCTCTATGGATCTTGTATTTAGGGCCTGTTCTTGTGTGGCTATGATTAGTGCCTCTGTGCTGTCTTTCAGTCCAGCCCTTTCCAGCCATTGGTAGCTTTTTCGGATATCAGCCACTTCTTCTATTTGTCAGTGGTAGATGCCATGTAGGGGCTTGTCCTGCCATGATAGCCCCACAGGCTCCTCCTCCTCCCTGATGGGTTTCTCTTGCCTGAGGCATTCACTTCTCAGGTTGTCACAGGGGGCCATCTCCCTGATGTATTCCTGGATGTTTGTTGTTTCATCCTGGATACTGGCTCTGACGCTCACTAATCCTTGGCCTCCCTCCTTCCGTTTAGTGTACAGTCTTAGGGTGCTGGACTTTGGGTGAAACCCTCCACGCATTGTGAGAAGTTTTCTGGTCTTGATATCAGTGGCCTCTATCTCTTCCTTTGGCCAGGCTATTATGCCGGTGGGGTATCTGATTACTGGCAAGGCGTAGGTGTTGATGGCTTGGATCTTCATCCATCCATTTAGCTGACTCCTCGGAACTTGCCTTACTCTCTGGAGGTATTTGACTGTGGCTGACCTCCTTGTGGCCTCCTCATGGTTCCCATTTACCTGAGGGACCCCAAGGTATTTGTAGCTGCCCTGAACATCTGCTATGTTGCCTTCTGGTAGTTCAATCCCTTCAGTTGAGATCACCTTTCCTCTCTATATCATCCGGCCACATTTATCTAGGCTGAACAACATTCCGACGTCGTTGCTGTAGAGCCTGGTGAGGTGGATCAGTGAGTCGATGTCTCGCTCATTCTTGGCATAAACCTTAGCTGATGATTGTCCCACTTCAGAATCTGTATCCGAAGCCACTCTTTGTGATGATCTGACTGAGAGGGTTCAGGCCTATGCAGAACAGCAGGGGGGACAGAGCATCTCCTTAGTATATAAAACACTTGATGCTTACTTCATCAATCGGTTTGGAGTTGACCTCTGGTGTTGTCTTCCACAGTCCCACTGAGTTCTTGATGAAGGCTCTCAGTGTCCTGTTGATGTTATACAGCTACAAGCACTCATATCCATGAGTGTGGCATCGAGTCATAGGCTTTCTTGTAGTCTATCCAGGCAGTGCATAGGTTGGTGTTCCTGGTCTTACAGTCTCAAGAGTTTGCCCTGTCAACCAGTAGCTGGTGCTTTGCTCCTCTGGTGTTGCTGCCAATCCCTTTCTGGGCTCTGGTTACACTACACTCTCATGAGTCACTCAATACATGAGTCTACACTCTCATGTATTGAGCCACATGTCTACTCATCTTAGCCACTATGATGTCTGACAGGAGCTTCCGTGTAGTGCTGAGGCAGGTTATGGCCCGCTAGTTGAATGGAATTGTTCCCTTCTGGGGGTCCTTCATGATGAGGACTGTCTGGCCTTGGGTTAACCATTCTCGGTGGGCCCCAGACATTAGCAGCTGGTTCATTTGTGCCGCTAGGCATTCATGGAGTGCAGTTAGCTTCTTGAACCAGCAGGTGTGGATCATGTCGGGGCCTGGTGCAGTCCACCTCTTCATTTTTGACACTCTTTCTTGGATGTCTGCCAGTGTGATTGTTACTGGATATTGTTCAGGGTGATTGCTGTGTTCTGCTTTCAGGTCAATCATTCACTGGGCATTGGTGTTATGTGTTGCCTCCTTCTCCCAGATGTTCTTCCATTGCTGCTCTGTTTCAGCCCTAGGTGGGTCTGCTGTCATCTTACTACCCTGCCACTGAGAGTAGTTCTTGGATGGATTGGTGGAGAACATCTTGTTTATTCCCCTGGCTTCCACCTCTCTAGTGTACCTCTTTAGGCGGCTTGCCAGGGCTGAGTCTTTGTTTGGCAGTCTCTAGTGACTCTGTTATGGACAGCCTGTTGAACTTCTTATGCAGTTGTTTTTTTTCCTTACCACACCTTTCTGTAGCTCTGATAGTTGGCTGACCTCTCTCCGTGTTGCCTTGATTTTTGTCTCTAGTCTTCTCTTCCATGGGTGGCACCACTCCCTATGGCTTATGCTATTCATCTTGTAGCCAAGCATCTTTAGGATAGTGTGTGCTGTTGCATACATCAGCTTGTTGGTCTGTGATGGTGTTGGTAAGGATAGTAAGCAGTGCTGCATTCAAGTCCTCTAGCAGAGATTCTGATGGTGTCTTGTCTCTTAGCCTTGGCAAGTGGGAGAGTGTTGAGTTCCCCAAGGACTCTAGCTTTGTTATGATCTTATCTCCCAGGTCAGCTGCCCTTGTGTTAAGTCGGTCGGGCTTAGTTGTTACTGGGGCTTGGTACCGAATCTTGGAGTTTGGGAGTGATTAAATCTCCCCCTGACCTGTCGTCCTGGCTTCCCCTTGCCGTAGCATCTTTGTACCTTGGATGAGGCATATTGCACCTCATCAATCTCTAGCTGTGATAGCAACTTTCGCTTGCGGATGTTGCAACACTGAGTGAGCAGCTGTTTCTCTGTTAGCTTGGATGTCGGGTTTTGAAGTAACCATAGCTCCCACATCTCCTTTATATATCCCGTCTCACTGGGATTGCTGGTGTAGTAGCAGTGTAGCAGCTCCTTATTCTTATCTCTTGTCCAGCTGTGTCTTACTATTCCAGTAGCCCACTTCTCATCAGGTTTCCCTTTGTCCTTCAACACCTGAACACACACACACACACACACACACGCACACGCACACACATTGTATCATATATATATATATATATATATATATATACATATACACACACACACACATACTGTGGCAGAGAAACCTGGGACGCTGGTATGATGCTTCTCTGAAGGACAGAGCCCTAGTGGACCAGATTAGGGTGGACACCATCAGTGGCCTAAAGACCATCGACAAGACCCTACTGCCCGGCAGGATGAAGCTCTGGTGCCTGCAGTTTGGCCTCCTCCCTTGTCTTATGTGGCCACTGACCATCTACGAGGTCCCTCTCTCCACAGTTGAGCGTTTGGAACAGCTGGTCAGATCTTTTGCAAAAAAGTGGCTTGGCCTCCCTAGGTGCATCACCAACACAGCACTGTATGGGGAAAGGGATCTTGGAATTGCCGGTGTCCAGTCTTACAGAGGAGTTTAAGTGCGCCAAAGTAAGATTGGAAATGACCTTGACGGAATCCCGGGACCCAAATGTTGCCCAAACAGCCCCTACCTTGTCAACTGGAAGAAAGTGGACCCCAGCTGTGGCTACCCAGCAGGCACAGTCTGCCCTCAGACACCAGGACATCGTTGATCACATTCAGCGAGGGAGAGGAGGTTTAGGTACTGGAGAGAGCAGACCATCTTGGCACAAAGCAACCCCCACACAGCACAGAGGTCTGGTGGTGGAAGAGGTGCACTGACAAGAACAGGCAGTGAGATGTGCCAAAGCTGTCGCTCAGGCAAAGCAGGGGCAATGGATGCAGTGGGAAGAGGTTGAGAAGAGGAGGCTTTCTTGGAAGGAGTTGTGGGGCATGGAAGCTCACAGAGTCAGCTTCCTCATTCAAGCTATATACGACGTCCTACCATCTCCAGTGAAGCAATGGTATGGAGAAGATCCAAAGTGCCCACTCTGTCCATCCCCGGCCAGCCTGAAGCACATCCTGGTAGGCTGCAAGACGAGCCTGTCGCATGGCCACTACACCTGGCGGCACAACCAGGTGCTGAGGTGCCTTGCAGCTGCCATTGAAACCAGGAGGATATCCACCAATGCCCTGCCTCCTCCACCACCTAAACCTACACCTGCTATTGCTTTTGTGAATGCTGGTGCAACACCAAAGCCAGGCAATACATCTAAGGTGCACCCCGGCCAGCCTGGGGGAGCACGAGACTGGAAGATGGTAGCAGATTTAAATCAGCGACTGTATTTCCCTCCGGAGATCGCGGAAACTACTCTCCGACCGGACCTCATGCTGTGGTCCTCCTCTCTTCGCAGAGCTGTAATCGTTAACAAGCAAGATGATGGTCGATTTAATCGACTCTACTGGTAATGAACTGATAACAAGACTCTTTTTTTCCTCTCTCTCTCTCTTCTCCCTCCTCCTCTTTTTTTTTCGTTCTTCTTTATTGGCAATAAAAGGCGATTTATATATTATTTATTTTATGAGCATAAAGGCTAAAACAAGGAGGTAGAGGCTATCACCACAACGCTGTTGTTTGTATGTTTTGTGTCCCAGACTGGAGAATGTTTCATTGTGTATCTTATCCCACTAAGCCCATCATGTATGATGCCCTCCCCAATTTCCGATATTATTATTGGGCAACCAATGCTAGAGCTTTAACTTTCTGGCAGGATCAGCTCCCTCAGCATAGGGAGCTTTGTGATATACCTAAGTGGTTACAAATGGAATCGCATCCTGTAAGAAACAGCTCCCTCTCAGCTCTTTTGTTTTGCACTAAAGACTATCCGTTGCACTCAGTTGAGAACAGTTTT
>JAPQLA010000011.1:1498122-1508769 GCA_029822935.1 Naso vlamingii
TTTTCAGATCAGATCAAGATTTAATCCAATCCGACCAGGATAATCCAGTCAGATCACTTTTGAAATACTGGGCCCTGGGCATCAGACCCTCCAGAACTTCCATGCATTATTTCAGGCATAGGCTGTATTATCTGTGAACAGTGCAGAGACATAACTGAGGTTCAAAGTGTTGCTTTAGAGAAAGTCCAGTATTGGGAGAAAGTTGAATGGTTACATTTCTCAAAGAAATTCACATCCATCAGAAAAAAAAACCTATAATGAAACATAAGGAATAAATTTAAATAATTTGACCCTCTAAGGTCTTAGGAATAGGATCCAATGCAAAAAGAAATAAAAATACAGTTTACAAAACATTAAATAGATCTGAATTGCTTTTGAGTGGAGAATTGCTTTTTTTTCCCCCGAAAGTTAATTGCTGCATCGTTCCGATGAGCTGTGGTGCGATAATATCCCTTTCACAGGCTTTGTTAGGTCTCCTGTAGTTTCAGCGTCTTTATGAAGACTTTTTAAATCCAAAACTGAAGGTCTTCTATAATAATCACTATAATAATCTATGCATTGCCTTGAGGACAGAAACAAGAGAGCAAGAGAAAGGAGAAGGGACCGATGAGTAATGGACAGCACTCCTCCTTCGGGGTGATTGTGCAGTCGGTGAGAGGGGAAGAATGAGAAAAAAGCAAACAGGTCTGAGAAAAGCAGCTGCTCATCAAGATAGATCTTGTTAGAGGGAAAGTGAAGCACAAATGCCAAGATGATCTGCTGTCAGAATAATGGAGGAGCTGGCCAGGTGTTGACTAACATCTCACAGTGTATTACACCTCAGGCAAACTTCTCGCCTGCTGATACCTGTGCAGTCTCTTTCTCCTTGTCATTCTGTATTCTGACTCGTGACTCCTCTCTTGACTTTTGTTGTCATTTAGCTGTCTTTTCCTATATCCTGTCCTCTCCTGTTTTAGCTTATGAGTTGATCACATCCTTCAAATTACATTTGAGACATAATTTTTTTTTTTTGTTTGAGGCTTGAGGTCTCTGCTGTTGGTCTGCCCCAAGATACAATCACAACAATTCAGTCATGCTGACTTGTCGAAGTATCCTTTTCACACTCTATTGCAAAATACATCAATATCGAATAATTCTGCAAAAGATCATGGCTATGGCTCACATTTTGGGTAAAGTTTAAGCAACTAAACAATTTGGTTAATTTTGGGAAACCGTTGTGGTTATGTTTAATGAAAAAAGGCTGAACAGTAAATGCAGGTCTGTGTACAGTTCTTAATGCAAAAGTCTCTTGTATGAAAATCTGACCCTGATCACATTTTTTCCTGCATTACCACTGAACACCAGCATATGATGAAAAACAAAAGGTACAGAATTGTTTATTATAACTCCTAGTAATTACTGGGCTGCTTTTAAAGTGCTATTTGTACAATTGTAGCACCATCAAATCCACTTTAAATCCACTTTGGATTTGATTGTGTGAGAAATATGGGGTGTGACATGAGTGTTTGTGAAAAGTAGTTGGTGCGTGTGTGTCATGTCCAATGAGTGAACGTTGACATTTTTAATGTAAGTAATAGTAATGGTACATGATAATATGTAAGCTACATGTCAGTATTTAGTAATATTATTATTAATAATAATAACACTACTAGTAAATTAAATGACAGTACTAGTAATAATAATCATGATAATTGCAGTGAGCATCAAGCAGAGCTACAGTAGTAGGCACAGCTATGATCAGCAATCCATGTACGACCACAGTCCATGGGAATCTGTGAGATAAAAAAGTAGAAAGACTCTAGGGAAGCTGACAAGTTAGTAACAGGCACTTATTGAGGGTGAATGCAAAACATATCAGGAGAGAGCCCATATAGCAGCATAACTAGGGGCAGGTCAAGGTGAGCCTGAGCCAGCCCTAACTATAAGCTTTTTCAAAAAGGAAGGTTTTAACTCTACTTTTAAATGTGGAGATGGTGTCTGCCCCCTGGACTGAAACTGGAAGATGATTCAACAGGAGAGGAGCATAACTGAAGGCTTTGGCTACTTTTCTACTTTTGGAAACTTTTGAACCACCAGTAAGTCTGCATCCTGAGACCTTAGTGTTATAGAAGTGATAGTAATATCTCTTTAAGGTAGAATTGTGCCTGATCATTAAGTGCTTCGTAGGTGAGAAGGATTTTAAATTCTATCCTTGATTTTACAGGTAGCAAGTGCAGAGAAGCCAAAGGCGAAAAAAAAGGCAGTCCTTGAGATTTGTTTAATATGGAAGGTAAAGGACATATCCTGAACAAAAATAACCCCCAGATTTCTTACTTTGGTGCTGGAGGCTAGAGTAAAGCCATCTAGAATGGCTATATCATTAGTTAGTTTGTTTCTATGTTGTTTGGGGCCAAGCATTATAACTTCAGTAGAAGAAAATTGCAGGTCATCTGGGACTTAACCTCCTAAATACATGCTTGAAGTTTGGCTAACTGATTTGATTCATCTGGCTTAATTGATGAATATAACTGGCTATCATCTGCATAACAGTGAAAGCTGATGGAGTGTTTTCTAATAATATTGCTGAAGGGAAGCAAATACAAGGTAAACTGTATTAGTCCCAGCACTGAGCCTCGTAGAACTCCGTGACTTACTTTGTTAGGTACAGAGGATTAACTGTTAAATGTACAAAATGAAGGTGATCTGATAAGAAGGACTTTAACCGGCTTTATGCTGTTCCTTTAATACCAATTTAGTGTTCTAGTCTCTGTAGTAGAATATGGTGCTCAGTCATGTCAAATGCAGCACTAAGATCTAACAACACAAGCAAAGTGATTAGTCCTTTGTCTGATGCTAACAAAAGGCCATTAGTTTCTTTCACCAGTGGAGTCTCAGTGCTATGGTGTACTCTAAAGCCTGATTGAAATTTCTCGAATAAGCCATTGTTATTCAGGTTTTCAAGCATTTAAAAAAAAGGGAGGTTAGCTATAGGTGTATTGCTGCCTAAGTCCCCGGGATCAAGAGTTGGCTTTTTAAGAAGAGGTTTAATTACAGCTACTTTCTTTATCAACATACCCTGCTTACAAAGACAGATTTATCATATCTAGTAGCAAAGTGCTAACTAAGGGCAAACTTTCCTTAATTATTCTAGTTGAGATGGGATTCAGGAGACAGGTGGATGGTGTCGATGAAGAAGTTGTTGAAGTTAGCTATGGAAGGTCAATGAGAGAAAAGCAGTCAAAAAAAAAGTTGCACCTAACCAGCTAATTTAGGAGCAACTCCTTAAAAAACAATGGGTGTCAGTCCTAATTTAGGGACTCATAAATTTTTAGTGTAAGTGTATTTCACTAGGCGTTTTAGTGCTAAAACCACCTCCCAAACCTGTGGAAACTTAGCAGTCCTTACAAGGACTCTGAAGTAACTAAGGGCAAATCAAAAAGGATCCTAAGATGGCTGCTGCCGGCAATCTGCCTCGTAATTAGGCCAACATTTTAGGGAGATTTAATTATATTAAGCTTTTCAAAGGAACCACCCTAATCATGAGGGTATTGTGGTCACAGTGGAGGTAATTAAGGATGCAATTACTTCACCAACAAACGCTAACAACCCAGTAACACCAGAAATCAAGGTAGTGACAACTCTATGCTACTTGGCCACAGGGAAAATGCATCTATGCAGCGCAAATGACCTCGGTATCTCAGCCATCTTGTCAGTCTTGGTGGTGGTGGTGGTGTGTGTGTGTGTGTGTGTGTGTGTGTGTGTTGGGGGGGGGTTATGCCTTCATGTTGTCTTTTACTAATATCAGAATAATTGAATTTTCTGCCAATGTTTCTCATTAATTCAACCAAAAAAAAAGAGAATTCAAGAGGATGCATTTTTATTTGACATACCAATACCTTTGATAGGTAAGCAAATTTAAAATGCTCTTCAAAGAATGTCCAGATAAAGTCAATTGACAAATTAAATAGCAAAGCAATACTAACTTACACACATAAACAGCACAAATACTAACATAAATAGCAGATATCAAAAAAGCAATGATTTATGATGATTATCTTTGTACATTAAAGTGGGATCATAATGTCTTTTTTAATACAAAATTTAAAATTTATTGTATACCAGCACATTGTCGAGAAATAAATAAATTGCTCTCTGTCCAAACATGCAAAACTCGATGTTTCTGAAGAACAGTGATTACGTAGAGAGCACTATATACATTCAGCAACAGGCATCAATCAGTTGGCTCACAGACCATCAATTTTTACACTGGAAAAGCTCTGTAGTTGGCTAAAATTACATCAACATAACTTTGTTTACATATTGTCTCACTAAAAATAACTGATAACAGTGTTAATGCTCCAGCTAAACTTTATTACATACCGAGAAACATGTAAGGTAATGGTTTTTGATGCTATTTGTTTTGGACAAAAATATTTTTTCTTTGAACTTTAAGCCAATAATATTCCTCTTCGACATTGTAAATCTCTGTATATTTGTTTTATATAACCCCAGTAATTTGTGCTGCGCCTGTCTTGGCCAGAACGCTCTTGTGAAATAGATTTAATTCTCAATGAGAATTTTTTCCTGATTAAATCAAGATAAAATTATAAAAAATTAAAACAGCAAATTTGCACTTCATCAATTTTCCAAACTTTTAATATTACAAATAAACAATTCAATTATGATATCTGTACAAATATTGACTGCTTTCCCTGCAACAAATTTAATCCAGTTGAGAAAAAAAAGGGGGGGGGGAGGCTACTGCTTCAACACCCCAAGCAGACAGCACATTTTAGTTTCAAGCTTTCCATTTCCTTTGGCTGGTAAAAGTCAGTCAGGTATATTTGGTGGATTCTGTTCTGCAGCCACATTTCCCTGATAATTCCTTAATGTCATGCTGGAAAATTTCCGTGGTCTGTCTTCTTTCTGCACTGGTGTGTGCTCTCTGTTCAGAGACTGGGAAGTGATGTGGTGGGTGGGGTTGTACCAAAACAGTGGCTGTGTCTCAGGAGGTGAAGTAGGAGCTCTGCATGGAGTACAGGCGGTCAATGGGGTTCCCTGTTCGACCCTGCAAGGATCCTACATCTGCAGTGGTCATGAAGCAGTCACTTAGACTCATCAGAGATGTGTCACTGTCAGTGTCTTGGAACATGGAGTCTGTACCTGAAAGGAGCAAAAAAAAGAAAAGAAAAACAACTGCTGGTGTCTCAATGAATGAACTCTTTACATGTATTAACACTTGTGTTGATTTTCTTGTCTTGATGTTATCTCCATCTCATTCTGATGTTAAGACATACTTAATAAATTTATTAATATTAGCGCCCAGTATTGCTTCCTAATTTTTTCACAAGCCATTTTTGATATTCTGCAGCCCAGCTATGAAGTGTTTTGAGTTAAAAAAAAATACTCCAATGGTTTAGTATTACACTTAAGTAAAGCTGGGGACTCAGAACAGATTCAAAGCAGCAGAGGCTGAGATGTCTTGATTTCACACCTGATCCCATATTTCCCATAGTGGAACTTGATAGTATTTTCAATCAACAAGTTTTAAATCTTTGCAACAGGAAATTTCTTAGTGCTGTGAGATTGATGGAACTAGTGGCTGCCTGGAATTAGGAGAACATGTAAAAACAATGCAACACTCCTCTAATGTTGTGAAGTTGTGAATTTATCCCTGTATGGATTTCCAGTAGGCAAACACTTTGTACATATTTCCCTGTGGAGACCATTATGGACAAAAGTCACCAGTCCACATTGATATGTGAGGAAAAAACAGGAAATACACAGAACACAAAAAAGACAGGTACAGTTAATATAGTGTGTTGCTCACTGTACGGGTTCATGTGGTCGCCAGGCATCTGTGGTGGGGTGAGGCCTTGCTGGAAGGGGTCAGTGTCGTAGCCGTTGTGCTTCATGGTTATGAGCTGCTGCTGCTGGTTTGGAGGTAGAGGCCCTGAGTAGGAGCTGAGCAGGCCCTCCATGCAACCTGATATCACCTCTGCTACAGTCAGTGGCAACAAGTGAGAACAGGGTTCACATTTCAAGGGAGGTATTCATTGTTTTCCTAAGCAGATTTCTCACCTTAATCCACCTTTGCTGACTCTGTCGAAACTATTTACACTCTAAGGCCAAAATTAGCCTTTCATTTTAACTAAGCGTACGCAATGACATGACAACATTCTAGCATATGTTGTGGCCATTTGGTGTGGTGATTATGAACAGGTTGAACTGGGAATGTCTGGAGGAGGCTCCTGTCCAGGAGGCCTTCAACTCCAACCTCCGGCAGAGCTTTTCTGGCATCCCCTGTGTAGGTTGGCAGCATCGAACTTGAGTGGTCGATGTTCAAAATTATTTGTATTTGTATAGTGATATGTATGTGTGATTTATGATCTATTTACTTGTACAGTCATTTGTTTTTGTTTTGTTTTTTTGCGTTGATTTCTGACATTTAGCTTTTGCATTTCTATTAGGATGGTGATATGTGTGTGTGATTTTGAATATTTTTATGTGGACCCCAGGAAGACTAGCTGACTGCTACTGCATTAGCTAATGGGGATCCCTAATAAAATAAAATAAAAAATCAAAGCATCAGATTATTTTACCTCACCTCGGATCTTGTATTGTTTCAAACCCATAAAAAGAATTTTGAAAGAAAGAAAAATCAAAGCATCAGTTGCTCAAGCTGCAGCTGAAAGCTATGGCCTCAGGGTCATAGGTGCCTCAAGGGACAGTAACCACTGAACAGTGTGGTGGATAGCAGTGGTTAGGAGTATGGCAGCCTCAGCAGTGAGGCAAAGCAACGGGTGTGGGAGGAGTTCAGAGAGAAGGACTTTCAGTTGGCACCAAGGTGTTTCTGGAAAAATGTCCAGCACCTCAGGCGGGGTAAACAGGGGACCATGCAAGCTGTGTACAGCAAGGGTGGAAAACTGTTGACCTCACCTGAGGAAGTAATAGAGCAGTGGAAGGAGAAACTTTGAGGAATTCCTGTACCTGACAAAACCACCCTCTACAATAGAGGCAGAGCTAAAGAATGATGGGGGATTAACATCAGTTTCCCTGGAGGAAGTCACTGAGGTAGTTTTACAACTCTGCAATGACAAAGTTCCAGGGATTGATGAGATCCATCCAGAAATGCTGAAAGCTCTGGGTGTTGAGGGGCTGTAATGGATGACACATCTCTTTATCATTGCATGGAAATCTGGGGCAGTGCCAAAGGAGTGGTAGATTGGGGTGGTGGTCCCCCAGTTTAAAAAGGGGGACCAGCCTCCCTGGGAAAGTTTACTCTAAGGTGTTGTAAAGGAGGGTCTAACCAATAGTTGAACCTCAGACTGAAGAGGTAAAATGTGGAGTTCATCCTGGTTGTGGAACAACCAACCAGCTTTCACTCTTGCAAGGATCTTGGAAAGGGTTGGGGAGTTTGCCCAACCAGTCTACATGTGTTTTGTGGATCTGGAGAAGGCTTGTAACCAGGTTCCTTGTGAGATATTGCGGGAGGTGTTGGGGGAGTATGGGGAGAGGGGTCAAAAGCCCAAGCTGCATTTGGGTTCTTGACAGCTCTCGCCAAAGTGAGAGCTATGTTAGGGTTCTGGACAGTAAATCAGACTGGTTCCTAGTGGGGGTTGGCCTCCGCCAGGGCTACACCTTGTCACCAATCCTGTTTGTGATTTTCATGGGGGAAGGGTTGCAGTTTGGTGGGCTGAGGATCACATCACTGCTTTTTGCAGATGATGTGGTCCTGTTGGCACCATCAGTCTGTGACCTTTAGCACTCACTGGATTGATTCATATCCGAGTGTGAAGCAGCTGGGATGAGGATCAACACTTTTAAATCTGAGGCCATAGTTATCAGCAGGAAACCGGTGGACTGTCCACTCTGAGTAGGGAATGAACTCTTACCCCAAGGAGGGAAATTATCTTGGGGTCTTGTTCAAGAATGAGAGACTTATGGAACAGGAGATTGGCTGGTGAACTGGTGCAGCAGAAGCGGTTTTGTGCTTGCTTTGCTGAACAATTGTGACAAACAGAAGACTGAGCCAGAAGGCAAGCCCTCGATCTACCAGTCAGTCTTCATTCCTACCCTCACTTATGGCCACGGAGCATAGGTCGTGACTGAAAGAATAAGATCGCAAATACAAGTGGCTGAAATGAGCTTACTTAGGATGACAGCTAGTATCTCCTTTAGGTTGAGAAGTTCAGTCATCTGTAAGGGACTTGGAATAGGGCCACTGCTCCTTTGTGTCGAAAGGAGCCAGCTGAAGTGGTTCAGGCATCTGGTAAGGATGCCTCCTGGTTGCCTCCCTAGGTAGGTGTTCCAGGCATGTCCACGTGGGAAGAGGCCCCGGGCAAAACTAGGTCCAGGTGGAGAGCTTTTATCTCTGCACTGACCAGGGAACGCCTCGGGATCCCCCTGTCATAGCTGGCTGATGTGGCCAGGGAAAGGGAAGTCAGGGGCCCCCTGCTGAAACTGCTGCCTCAACAACCCAATCCCGGATAAGTGGTTAATGATGGATTGATTGATGGTTGGGCATATCCTCAAAAATTAATGCTGCACATTCACAAGGATGTGGTTTTGACCAGTCAGACCATTAGCTCTCTCTAGAGCTTTTAATTGCATTTAATATAATTTAGTATTAGTTATTTATATTAGAGACATCTGATATACCCAATCCACATGTGGTCATGTTTAAATAGGGTATGTGCAAATTTGTTCAAATTTCATTTCATATTGTCTCATATTAGGACAAAATCCAGATGTGAATAGATGAAGTGTAAATTTGGTGCTGTTACTTGTATCAGGATTTTCCAGCTCTCTCTCTCTCTCTGTATGAGTGTGTGTGTGTGCGTGTGTGTGTGTGTGTGTTTATGGCTTTAACATTTTTTCTATTTATTTATTTTCTCTCTGTCTATTGATATACACTGGCCTACTTGACTATATGCAATAATAACAAAAATAATAATAAAGATCCCCTTGGTCTGGAGCATTGAGCATCAAACCTCCTTTAATATGTATAACAAACAACAGATCCATGTCTTTCCTACAGAATATGAATGCTGTTCAACAAACAGCTTCCTAAAAGAATATACTGTAAATGTATTGTCTAAACTGACTGGCTCACCACTCATCCAGGAGACTTCATTTCATCCTAACATCAACTTCAAACAACCCCCATTTGTTGGTTTGCTTAGCTCATTTGGTTAACTGCAGCAGCTTCCACTATAATAAACCCTGCTGCTATGCCAATATTGACATGCTGGGAGTCCCTGAACAGATAGATGCAGTGCTTGCCAAAGCACTGAGACACTTATCTAAACTGTCTGCTCATATCGCTGTGAGATCACAATGGCAATAAGCCTGCTAGCTATGAGGAGCTGTGCTGCATGAATCATGGCTATGGCCCACATTTTATAGCCCTGCCTTCGGAAAACTCATATTTACCAGCAAAGATGCCACACTGGCTTCAGAGCTTGGGACTCATTCTAAAGCCTACAAAACTGGAAGTGTTTGCTGAGTGACTCAACTCAGTTTATTGTTCCTGTAATAAATTTAATATTTCAAGCTGTTTCTCCAAATAATTTCTAAATTACCTAGCTTTCAGTACACTGTCATTCCAATTATAATTGACAGATTACATCTTGCAGATGGACATGAATTGTGCTTTTTTGTTTTCTATCAGAGAAAGCAGCCTCACAACACAATGTATACACTCGCAGATGATAAATCCTCACCTTGGCTTAGCCTCTGGCTGTTGTGTTGCTCCTGCTGTTGCTGTTGTCTGCGGGCTAACTTCTTCATCTGTAAATAAATAAAGAAAAAAATGTGTTTGACAGACTTTTATTGAGAAGACATTGACAGCTAGAGAGCTCATCTGTCAACCTCTAACAGATGTATTTACAATATAAAATTACTAACAGAAGTGTGCAATGGAATTCCTCCAGGTATTCCCTCCAAATCACAACCGAAAAATCTGCTCAGAATTTTTAATGCTTTGCATATTTTGTTGTGCGTGATCAAAAGAAACATAGGACAGATCTCCAATTTAGCTTTTCAAATTTGTCACACAAATGATTTGGGCCCTTCTTTAGTCATAAAATAAATAGAGTAGATAAATAGAGTGTGGAAGAAGTTGCCTTTCATCTATACAGCAGCTAATCCAAATTTTAAACTTAATTTACTAGAGGAATAAGTTAGGAGGTGCACTATTGCATTTTTGGCAAGCTGTACTTGAACTTGTGCTTCACATATTATGTTATTCATCATTTATTTATGTATGTTGCTTATCATGAGCCCCTACCTATATATTTCCTGTAATAGAAACTACAACTTGGTTTCTTAATTCCTTGTACGCCTACGATGTACTCAAGTGTTTTTTGTCACCGAGTGAGTTTAAACATGGGGGATACATTTAAAGGGCCCAGTTAGTCCAGCTCTACATACTTGATGACTCTCCTAAACTGTGTGTAGCTTTCAGTCCCAAGTTAATTCGTTACAATTGAAAATGTAACTCAGATAGACAGATCATTCAATTAAAAAAAGCCTCAGTAATATCCTTAAACAGTTGGTTACTGTAGTTTTTAGCAAATGTTACTCAGATAGGAGAAAACAGTTCATTTGTTGGGTGCTATTTACAACAGTGGATTAATCCACATTTGGTGTGAGTAATGAGGGCAG
>JAPQLA010000011.1:1581555-1592212 GCA_029822935.1 Naso vlamingii
CTCTCTCTCTCTCTCTCTCTCTCTCTATATATATATATATATATATATATATATATATATATATATATATATATGTGGACAGTAGTGTTGTAGTGTTAATACGTATGTATATGAAGTTGAGGTTAGTGTACGTACAGTAGTGTGAAATGTGCAACCAACTGCAGCACAAAATGATGTCTTCAGAGAACGGAGCTGCTGTGGTGCAGGAGGAAAAGCGTGTCATCTACTTATCAGAAGGTCACTGGTTTGATGCGTCCCTGGGCAACATACTAAGCAGCTCCCGATGGCTGTTCCATCACTGGTGTGTGAATAATCGATTACTGACTTGTGTTCCAGAGCACTTTGAGTAGTTGAAAGACTTACAAAGTGCTATACTGATGCAATACATTTAACATGTGCCAGAAAAATGTTGAGAAAAGGGAGCTCATTTTCACTCGTATTTAAAGTGCTCAACTTGGTTTAATTAAGACTTTAAACAGGTCAGGGGTCTTGAATATTTTCTGGTCTTAATCAGCATTCAGACAAACAAAACAACCAAATCATTAAGTCATTTCTTTTCTAACACACATACGCATATACACACACACATATATATATTTATATATATATATATGGAAGAGTCACTGTTCTGGTGCTGCTCCCTCAGGGTGACCAGAACAGTCCCACATCTGTTCCGAATCCCAAATCCCTTCCTAATTGTCTCGAAAATTAGACTAAACCAGTTCTGATTAATTACAGCCTAATGAAACATTACAAACCGATCGTTGTGAATCACTGTTTGGGTGTCACCCTGCAGCTAGCTCAGCATTGGTTGCTGCAGTTTGTTTTTGAAGTGGAGCACTGACCGTCATGTGTTTTACTGTTCATTGCCAACGTGACCACACCCACCCCCTGTCCCGAATTTCACCCATTTTCCTCTGGTCACTCTGTGCTCCCCTTAAGAACAGGCAGACAACGGTACCCAGAGTTCCCATTCCATTTATTAGTTAAGGTTTATAAATAGTCACACTCAGAGACATATGTTGAAAGTATAAAAAAATAACAAGATTACTAGACATTTTAGTGAGGTCTCTTCATTGCCTTTGACACAATATCTTAACTTGAATGAATGATAAAAATGAAAATTTCCTTTATTTTTTTTCTTACACAGCATAGTAGTTTTCACTTACACAAGTCTCCATTCATCAAGCAAGGTACTATCATCAATGTCATGTTAAAATGAGTTCAGCTCATAGAAAAAGAGTCACATGCAGCAACTTTTCACTTCATCTGTACAGCATGTCCTGTCAGCCAAACAAATAGAATTCAGTGAAACTGATTTTCAAATATATCTGTGCTTCAGGTTTCACTGTATTTGATTTATACACTCTAGGGAAAGCTTATATCACAAGGGATAATGTTGATATGGAGGAAAATGACTGATAATGGAAGAAAACAGCTTATTCAGCCTTTATTCAACTGATAGACAAATGCCTCTTTACATGTTACAGACATGTTGAGTCATTTGTCAAATGGGGTCAATAAAACCATTTCAATTAGATTGGATATTAGCATAACATATTATATTTTAGCTGGGTTGTTCTTTTTTTTTTTTTTTTAACTCAACTGAAAGTTTCAAATCATCATCCACGTGCTGGCAGGAAATTTGGGATAGAGGTCACAACAAAGACAAAGTCAAGAAATGTACTGTGGAGAAATGAAGCAACCTGGTTAAGTTGCATTGCATTGATGAGTGTGCAAAAACTTTGCAACCAATGAGCAATGCAATGGCTCTAATTTGCTAAAATCAAAAAAGGACAATATAAATCACACATGTAATAAACCTAATGCAGCACAAATACACAACTAATGTCATCTTCAAGCATTTATGCACCATATAGCTACTGTGCCAATTCTGGCTCACCTTGTTCTATAGACAATAACTTCTGCTGCTAATTCATATATTTTTATTTGTGAATATATCTAAAAATACAACTCATCAACCTCAGCGTTATAGGAAATTGCATGATTCCTTGGTATAATACCAAGTTTTGTTTTTGTAGTAGATATCTTTCACTATTCACAGTGTTAAGAAACTGAACAGTACAGACCGACACAGACTGTGTGGCTGCTAACTGGCACCATTTCAATATCCATTGAGGTCGCTTTCAAGTCCACTTGTTGTCATGTAATTCTTCTGCAGAATTAAAGAACTGAATTTAGTCTTTTTCCAAAGAACATCATTAGACTCAATACAGAGAACATAAACTTTTAGTAAAATACTCCTACCTAAGCAACTTTTTTTTTTTTGCCTGTTTTTAATAGATGGTTCAAGTAGCACAACTATCTCTTTTCTGTTTTCACTATTTTATGTTAATGAGGATTTCCGTTGCAACCAAAAGTTTCAACATTTAATTTAATATGAAGAAAAAACTTTCTTTATATAATATAATATAATATAATATATTATAATATAATATAATATAATAATAGAAACAACTCTTTCTACAGGAATGTGTTACTTAACTCATGAAGCAACTTTGCATAGAAAGTGTTTATGTAGCTAGGAAAAAATGTTTTTGTTTTTTTTTTCTGTCTGACATATCATTTAAGTCACATGGAAAAATAGTCATGTTGTACTCACCTACAGAAACTGACTTTCAACTATAGGCTTAGTTTCGAAGAACATACAGATGCTGTTAATAATTTGAAAATCAATAAAAAATATATATATAGAAATACCAGACAGTCAGTTTAGTACATCCCTACTAAAGGGGATGTGTCATGCCAGCAAATGAGCGGGATACAGATAAAAATGACTTTTTGATGAATAAAAAACATGTAATTGTTAAGAACGTTAAAATAAAAAATGCACTGCACCTGACAGAAAATATTCTGAAAAAAGAATAATACTGATCAAGCAGACATGAATATATATAATTTTGATAACAAAATACTTATCTACAAATGTTTGTAATTGGATTGATATATAAATATGTATAACAATATATATGTATTTCTATACATATATATTTACAACAAAAGGTGCACTTAAATAATGTCATCAAGGAGATGGGGGGTGCCTACCCAGTCCAAAGTCCTGGGCTCAGAGGCAGCCATAATCATGCACATAAACTGTTTACCAGTTCTCTTATCGATAGGATAAATTGTTGTTGGTGTGAACCTTCTGTTACTTTCCACAAACTCACAGAGCTGTTGATACACTTGTGGATATTCGTGGCGTAGGAAAACCCCTCGAATCCTTAACTCTCGTTGTATATTAATAAAACAGATTTCCCTTGCCTTTCTACCTTCCTCTCCCTCTTTGTCGATATCTGCTGTTCCTGGGGGTGGAGTAAGGATCAGCGTTTCCATGTCACTTTCTTTCTTGTGAACCTTCCTCTCAGGGCTGAAGGAAGCCAATGCTACCTTTGCATATTTTCGGACAGTTGGAGCCTGGTTTCTTGGTGATGGTCCATCAGGCAATTGCTCACCAACAGCAATAGATACATTCAAGATGAAACATTCGTTAGGATCGTACTCTTTGCCAGCTTCCTGTAGCTCCTTACAGTATTCCCCTAGGTTGTCTTTGAAGCTTTCAAGCTCTCGGAGGGACAGGTACGTAGGAGACATCAGAAGACTATCCAGGCCATGCTGCAGGAAGTTACTGGAAGATGAAGGGTTTGGAAAACCAAGGAAGAGAACTCCCCTACCACGAGAAAGGTAGCCAACTTTGGCAATGCGGGAGAAGGCTTTGTGGACTTCAACAGTCTCCCGGCAGTGTTTGATGATGTGACGGCATGTGCTTCCAATTCTTCCATACAGGCAGCTTTCTTTATGAATGTCCCAGTCTTCCCTGCGACAGTTACGAGAGCAATAGTAAGTGTAGCAGCTGTGACAGGATTTAAAATATAGGCAAGCATTGAACAGGGTCTCTGTCCTCCGGCATTTGTTGTTAGAGCACATCATTGTATCATCCTCATCTGGGCTTTGATCTGGTGAGCATTCATCTGCACTCTTCATTGCATCACTGGTCCCGTCCATGTCTCGAAAAGAATCAAGATTCATTCTTATTGAAGTTGGCTGCTTGTCAAGAGGAGCTGGTTCTTCCGTGCCTGCCTTTGAGCTCTTCCTGGAGAGGGATACAGCTTCTTCCTCGTCAATTAATTTCTTTAGTTGATCCAGAATGTCCTCACTTGCCCTTCTACTAGGTGGTTTGTAATCAGTCACTAGATCTGCCAGAAGTTCATCAAGTTGTTCAAGGCTTTGCTGTAGTGAGGCATTATCATGTGTCTTCTCTTTGGTTGAGCTTTGAAAGTCATGCTGGGACAGTTCTGGATCCTCAGTGCTTCTGGAGTCAAGAATGTCCCAACTGGCAGACCGTCCTTCAGCTTTATTTAATTTCCCTGGTCGAATGTCATTATCAGTAATTGTTATCTCAGGGGTCACAAACCAGAGTTTACCAGTAGCGCTTTTTGATATCTCTGTCGGGCTTTTGTCAATTAGTGAGTTATCAGACATTGATAAGGCTGCATAGCGTCTTGGTGAACTGGAGAGATTGACTACCACTGGCTGTGGTTTGTCACCTGCAGCCGCTGCAGGCTTCCTGGACTCAAGGAGATCATCATAGCTCTGACCCCGCTGTACAGGAAGAGGTTGTTCCCTCTCTACACGAGAGTTGAGAATATTGTCCCAGGATCTTGAGTAAGATTTGGAGTCTGTGCCAATTCTTTGAGGTTCTACACATGGGCTGGCATACCAAGGTGTTAGTACAGGCTCTTGACGGACTCTTGTTGGAGTGACTTGAGACACATAAGAGGCAGGGTTGGTGGAATAACCAGATACATCTGAGCCATACCAGTCATCTGTTTGTGCCTGAATGACTCGTGCATGTCTTCGGCCCTCCGTATAGTACGCCCTAGCTGGGATATGATGCTCTGGTGGCATTGCATACATGTCGCTAGAATAATAAAATCTTGGCGGAGCAGTCTGGATTTGATAAGACCGTGGATCATCACCATAAAATATTCTTGTGGGAGGTGTCTGTATAATGTATGGCCCTGGTTCATTTGCTGCATAGGGTTTGGGATACCCTGTCTGCACAGAGTATGGATAGGTCTCCATCTCAGGATAATAAGGTCTTGTAGCTACAGCATGCACCATTCGAGTCCTTGGATCTTGTACGTATTGTACTTTTGGGGTATATGTTTGTCCTGGTGTGTAACGATCATCATGAAAGCAAGAACTTGGCTGAGGAGGGACAGTAGTAACATATCTCCCTGGGTCATCTGCATAAAAAAATTTGGTTGGCACATTAGGACTGGAATGAGCTCTGCGTTCCCTACCATAGTAATCACTTGATGAAGGCATTCTTTGCAAGGGAATCTCCATTGGTTGTAAGTAACTATTTGGCATGCTGCGGGAATATTGATAAGCTTGCCTGCTCTCTGTACCTAATGAGTCAGTGGGTGTTGGTGTTCTAGAGTAGGAGAAATGGCGTGGTACAGTCAGACTCCTACTTCCCCCACTGTGGTGCCTTTGCCAGGGTATGTCTACTTGAGGTGTAGCCTGTTTCCGTCCTGAATGATGTATTCCTGCGTCATCAGGTTTAATGTCCATCCTGCACCTGACATGAGGACTAGTTGCTGGCTTATCCAGCCCTCCATCCTCAGAATTATCAGCAGCATAGTGAGTTGAATATTTACTGCTGTCACACATTTGAGGCTGCAACTTAATGGGATGGACCTCATGCATATGAGCCCTAGTTGCTGCATAGGAGGACTCCCTACGCGGTGATACTTCCGGTCTCCAGCGAGAGTCTCTTGGGGCCCTCTGGGACTCCCTGCCCTTTCTTCCTGAAGAGGAGGACCCTTCAAAAGACACAGGGGTGAGACTGGTCTGAACTCGAGTAGCACTTTTTGACCTGGTCCTTCTTTTCTGTTCAGGGATAACTACTTCACTGGCAACGTCTGTAGTCATTGGTTGAGGTGTTAACCTATGGCTGAAAATGTCCGGAGCAGAAAAACGATATCTCTGCTGGCGGCCCAAGGCATTCCAGGCAACTTCTGGGTTAGCTGCATGCCTATCAGCCTTCCTGTATGGGGACTCCATCGAGTATTTGTGTGATTTTGGGTACTCCAATGACTTATAGTCAAAGGTTTGGCAGTGCCTCTTATTGACTTTGCTGTTACTGCCCTCCAGTGTGCTGTTATATGTGAAATCACATTGTTTGTAGGGTTGCAAGGACTTGTAGTGTGAAGAAATGGGGATCACTTTTATATCTTGATGCACAGTTGATTCGAGTATGTCAGGAGGGTCTGTGCGTGTCATCTTAAAGGGGCTCCTCTAGTTTTCTCCATCAAGTTGCTTTAATGTCGATGTTTCCTGGAAAGGTAAACAAAGAATTTAAGTGAGTGACATTTATCAAGGCAATGCAATTTTATACCACCAACTATACAGTGACAAGAAATATAAGCAATAATAAATATACAATACAGAATGGCTTATTAACTATGGAAGACCACAAGGGTCACAGAAATTGTAATAAAGCATTTCTTTAATGAAAAACTAATTATACAATTCAAAACATGAATAAAAAAACTGGTTAACTAATCTATGAATTTATCCATAAATAAATAGGGGAATTCTAAGAAGAATTTACTGATAAAACTTTAAAACAGTAAATAAGTACTTAATTTAAAATATATATTGCTGAATTCCAAAATAAATAATTGAATTAAAAAATTAATTAAAAAATGCAGTATTTAAGGAATGAATAATTGAATTCACAGACTGAATAAAAACACAGCTTTTAATCAGGCATTTAAAAGGCTAATTCCCTTTCTCATTTTCATTTCCATTTCCTGGCTGCTTTTCCTTATCCTATTAGCTTATCCATTTGCAAAGTCATTTTGCATCTATTTTTTATTCAGTTTGTAAGTTCAGTCATTTATTTCTGTTTTTAAAACTATATTTTCAAAGTGATTTTCAAATTCAATTATTTATTTCCGAATTCATTAAGGTATTTTTAAAAGATGTACTTATTTACTGTTTTAAAGTTTCATTTGTAAATTCTATTTGTATTTTTTCTTTTTATTTATGGGTTAGTTAATCGATTATTTATTAATTCCTGTTTTTAATTGTACAGATACTTTTTAATTAAAGAAATGCTTTATTACAATTTCTGTGACCCTTGTGATCTTCCATAATTAACTAGCAAATTAGTCTAGGCTACATTTTGGCATAAGTATTTAACAAAATATAGAATTAGTTTTTATTTTATTTATTTATTTTTTTTAGATTCAACATAGCAATGTCTTGGTTATGAAAAAATGTGCTGTACTACAAATTTAGTTTCAGGATTTTCTACTTTCAGTATCTTTCAGGCAGATATATGTTGTCATATATCTGCAAGAAATAAAATTTGGATATATCAAATAAATATATCAAAGAATTGCCACATTACAGTGTAAAAATAATTTTCAGCGGCATGGCCCTAAATCAGTGAATGAGCAGCTGTAAAGCACAAACAACATATAATTTAAAGTTATTATGCCTTGGTCAAAATGGGGGATGTACACTTGAAGCAATTACAGTTGCACAGCTTCGTCACTTTTCATCAGCACTAAATACTCTTGTGGTTTCTCATGCTTATAGGGTTTAAAAAAAAAATTAAACAAACTATTCTGAGATCCATCTAATATTTTTCTAAAAATAAACGTGTTGTGATTTTGCGCTCAGTAAATGAAACTGATTTGACTATAGACTTAATGTCTGTCTCTGTATCAAAACATTCATTTTAAGGCTAAAAAAAGTTCCTCTAATGAGTTTTTCTTCATGCCGTCTTCAGTGATGGCAATTGTCAGAAGTATGGCCAAATATAAATGTGTGTGTCTAAATATGTATGAAGGCAGCCAGCTGTGGTTATTTTCACAAGAATAAAAAGGTGGCTGCTTTATTAAGAGTTTATGTCGCTTGATCTCTTAATACTTAAAACAACTTTTTAAGTCAACTTTACTCATGTAGTCAAATTTAAATAGTCTAACTAATGGGCTTTACAGGCTGTTTCATGATGTTTCGTTGATTAGCAGTTGGTTGTCATAATGCATCACTGTGCCAACCTGAAGGCAGGAAAGGGGGACAGCTAAAAAACAAACACAGATGTAACCAAAGCAGAAAATTTAGTATTTTTTAAAAAGAAAACACACATCGCATTTAAAGGTTTAGTTCAAGGTCTCTTCTTTTGGTTGAGTCTTAAGTCATCAAAATGAGTTTGTTTTCATTTTGACTCTGTCTATGCAATAATTAGAAACAGTTTCTGTTTCCTTAAGATCAGGCAAGATTGCAGTCACAGCATTCACACTCACACACACACACACACACACATGCACACAACATATACACTAACACAGACACAAACAGCTCTTGTGAGGACCCTCAGTGTTATAGTGCATCTCCTCAAGGGAGGCCCGTTCAACCAATCAGAGAAATCTAACTGATATTATTGACAAACAATTGGGAGAACACTTATGATCATATTTTATTAGTATCACTTATTCCACTTTTTACTTTGCCTATCTTGTAAATATTTCCATTTGTTGAGTGTCTTGAATAGTTCAATGTTTTGTTAGTGTGTTCACTGGAGTGTTTTTGATCTTGTTATAGATATTTGTGGTGATGTGTTACCATAGAGTCCTCCCTTTCAATCATACCAGCAAAACAAAGCAAAGCAGAGGGTCTTGCATCAGCCTGAAAGGGTAGTCGTGGATGAGTCCCTAACATCGGTCTGTTATTCGTAGCAACGGTCTATAATACAGAAATAACAGACCTTAGAATGCTGTGATTAACCAATCAGAGTCAGGTATTCGACAAAGCCATGTAATAAAATAAATTATTTTATATTGAGAATTAGCAAAAGACGGTAACGGCTTGGTGCCAGTCACTCATGAATTATAGGCCTGGAAAGATGAAGTATGCCGTTTCATGCCTTTGATCAATTTGCATTAATCTTACATAGAATTTAAAAGGCAGCAGTTGAAAACTGACTGCCAGTGGGCATTTTTAAGTTGAGGGGTGGGATTTGTCTGTCTTCAGTCACTATCAGAGAAGAAACCTGATGACTCTGAACTAGAAAATTAATTGATAAAATGCCATTTCAAGACTTTTGCTAATACCCTAAGAATTCAACAAAAATAATTTGGGTGTAAAAAATGAAGTTATAATTTGTATTCAAAGAAATGTCTGTAAAATGGATGCAGGAAATGAAAATGAGTTGAATTACAAGTATGCAGGAACTGACGGACTGCATCCATAATAATGAAAATGCAAGCTGCTGCAACCTGTGTGAGGGAGCTGACCCAGATTGAGGTCGAAGAAACGCTAAGATCAAAGCAGATGGAGGATGCTTATGATGTTGATGACTGATGTCTACTTAAAACCTGATCAACTGAAGCCAAATGTTTTTGGAAATATCCTTTTAAAGAGTGTTCAAGAAGGGTGATGTTAAAATTTAACGACCACATAAAACTACTAGTCTACTACCATATGGTGAACATTATAAGGATGTATGTGTAGTGCGGTGGACTGGACTGAAAATGGACTTCAAAGCTAATTCTCAGCACCTCCTCATTATTTTTGTGTATGCTCATTCAATAAACTTCTACACATCCCTTTGTTATTTGCAAACTAAGCCTGGGCAATACAGCTGAAAAACCTATCATGATAGTGAAGTTTCAAATTGGCTGATATCGATAATTATTGATCATGTAGGTTGTGACTGACGACTTGTTGCGCACTCTAAGGAGTGGGAGCGGCTAAGGTGATAAAATGAGTAAATATCACAATATTTTTGACCAAATACCTTGATACTGAGACAGTATTGTAAGGATGACTGTTGATGAATTCACAAAATATTAACCCAATGACATTTTTTCATAAATTATCATCTGTAATGTGGGTAAGTAGGTAAAGGTTAATAAAAGAACAACGAGAACAGTCTGTAAGTTCAGAAAATCACATTACTTTACTGTAATGAAGCCTTTTCAACCAGGAAAAAACAACACTTACGTTATATCACCATAATGATATCCAAAACCTGTCACGATATCTCATCTTATATCATGATACGATAACGATACGATAACAGTCCAAAGTGTGGCTCTACTTTACTAGAATTGATGCAGACACAGCTTGTCAATGAAAGATACCCATCCCTACCTGTACCTAAAAAATGAGGATGCACAATATTATCATCACGTTATCGGAATCAGCTTATATGGCTTTAAAATTAAATACTGGAAATCAGCCAGCACATGGATATCCTTTTAATAGTCAATGAAATAAAAGTCAATGAAATAAAAGGCTGCATTTCCTTGATCATATGCCCATGTCAGCGCCATGTTTCCCATGTTCCCTGTGGACAAACGTTTTGTTTACATACTCTGTCACTTGTGAAACAGGCCAAATTTGTCCTGGTTGTGGGTAAATTGTTCTGATTGTCTTAAGGAGAGCATCATCCTGCTTGAAGTAGGATGTATCTTACTTGTTTTGTTTAAAAGCAATTGTCATTAATAAATACGACATGTTTTATGTAAGTTCAAGTATTTTTTTCTTTTACACAAGGAATGAATATTATATCATTTTAAACTTCGTATTTTATGCCTTCATTTGCCGGTGGGTC
>JAPQLA010000011.1:1710248-1720633 GCA_029822935.1 Naso vlamingii
GGTTGAGAGCAGCATTAGTAAACCACAACAAAAACACGTGTAGCCTTTTTTCCACCCCTCATTTTTCCCATTGACGGGAATCCGTCGTGGCGACGGTGAACTTTAATCCATGCATACATATGGTTACAAAGCAGTAAAACAGCAATTCAGTTAAAAACAATTACAAACAGAGATATAGTGTTTATTAACAAGGGACTTAGAGTGTGCAAAGCTAGGGAGAGCAGCAAACTTTAAAGTGTGCACTAGACTATTCCATGAACTTGGGACACTAAAACAAAATGCCGACTTTCCAACATTTGAGTATACTTGGAGAATTTTCAGTAAAGGTAAGCTTTGTGAGTGAGTTAAATAGGGTTAAATAGGGTTCCAGTTAAGTAATGATGAAATATAAGAAGGCTGCTGACCAGTAAGTGCTTTGTAAAATAACAACAGCCAGTGTCTGTTGCACCTCTCTTCAAGAGAAGGTTACCCAACCTTGCCGTATAGTACACAGTGATGAGTGTTACAGCTATCACCAGTAATGAACCAGAGAGCTGAATGGTAGACAGAATCAAGAGATTTGAGTGTTGTTGAGGCAGCATGTCTATAAATTACATCTTCATAATTTACATTCTTTAAAAAAAAAAAAAAAAAAAGTAAAAAAAAATGGTAGAATGTCTGGCAACAAAAGTTGCCAACCAGTTACTGTAAAATGACAGTAAAATGTTATACCAAATTCAACAGTGAATTATTGTAAAATTACAGTTTTTCCTTGTAAATATATTTTTTGTAATTTTACAGTAGAATTTAGTAAAACTACAATTATTTGTTGTTTAAAAACATCCACAAAAGTTTTTTTAATTAACGCTCACATTACTGTCTTTTAATTATACTGAAAACTGGTCAACTGAGGTTATCTGTCAATAAGTGTCCTTATCCTTTCTATTTACAGTAGATAACAGTTCTATACTGGTTTATCTGCCTCCAATCTAGGGTTGGGCAATGTGACGAAAATCTCCCATCGGGCAACATTATGCCACGTATTGGAAATAATCAATGCATTCACACTTCATAAGCAGTTCCCGTAACCCTTGGGTCACACATACTGCGTGAGCAGTGTCCATCAAAACGAGTTAGAGTAGCCACACTGCCGGCGTGAGCAACACAACTCAGGTTGTGTCCTGCATGGCGGCTGCTGCACGTTATCTAGAGATTCTGAGTCACGTGCGTTTCTCTGAAAAAAAGAGACAAAGAAACGACCTGTATACAGTCATATTTTCATATTTACTAGCATGGCAATAAAATGAAAGTGTTTATCCTTGTTTACGGACATGAAAACCACTTCTGGTATGCTTTCACATTAAAAGCCCTTGCAAATACAGACCGAACTAAACCCTGTTCATCAGCTTTTATGACCTATTTCCCAATTTTTTTTTATTTTTATTTTTTTCTGAAATCAGTATGTTTGAGGGTTTCAGACATGAGTATGGTTTTTATGAGAGGGACAGTTGTGTAAAAGCACTGCAGGGCTGTGACGCTACACTGCAGCTGCAAGCTGCAGACATGCACCTCATATGACCAGCCACACACACACACACAAAATGTAGCAGCTTGACTTAACCAGCACACACACTATTCACACAATACATGTGAGCCAGGGGGAACAGTCATTTTACAAATCTCAATTTTACCTGTGAATGGAACAGGAGGGAAGTCACTGGTCACGCTACCACTCTTGGTCATGGTGTAGAAACAAAAGAGATTATTTTGAACTAAACAAGAACACATGAACTTAACTAAACACATTATGAACTCTAAATCAATCGGAACACATTAGATTTAACATAAATGAACATAAACGAACACATGCAAACCCTCTGGGATGCATCCACATCACCCAGCACGCTACAAGCTGATAGCTGCAGATAGCTTAACAGCGAATGTAGTAACGTTAACGTTACACGGACATCAGATAAAATGACGCAATGTTTACCATGACTTAACTTAGAGTTATACAAGCCTCTGACATGGAGTTGCTGCGGGCAGTTGAAGAGGAACTACAGGAGGACACCAAGAGTTGTGAGCACTTAGGAGAGCTGCTGTCCATGATAGCTCCTGCTAAGAGAATCTCCTGGGGTTACTACTCTGATGGAGAAGCCGGCAGCTGCCATCGTAAAATATGTAATTGTACAACGAGGATGATTTATGAGAGCATGCAACAGTCTGAAGGGGAGCTTGCATCGTTTCTAATTACATCGCACATGCTTTGTATTTTTAATTAGGCTTTTTGCAGAGTTTAATTCTCATATACATATAAAACATTATTAACGAGAAATATCGGCCAGTAAAAACATCGTCAATGGCTCGTCCAATCGCCGAATAGCGATATATTCGTCCTATCGCCCAAGCCTAGTTTCTACATGGTTTAGAATAAATGTCCGGTTTTGTACCAACTGCTGTTCAGTGGCTTTTGTATTTGATTTTACTCAATTTACTGAACTGTTTCTGATTTAACCGGTTCAGTAACAGTATTCAGTAACAGTTGTAAATGTATGTTTGGAGAATAAGAAAGGGGAAATGTAATATATTCTAACTTTAAATCATTAGTATTATACTACAGTTCCAGGTTTGGTCAAATGCAGATATTTCTTTAAGTTAAAACTCTTTGGTGAAACTCAGTTGAAACAACTTTAATTTTACTGTTTAAAAATAGAAAATTACTGTAAAATTAGAATGGGCATTGCATTTTACTACTACATATTGAATGTAATTTTACAGAAGTCTGTTTGATCAGAAATGACATTATATGTCTATTTCTTAAAATTTACAGCAGAAATTTGTAAAAATAAGAAATAAATAAATTAAAAAATGAAATAAAATAAAATGCAATTTTAAATAAATGCACACCAAGCAGCAAAAATGTTTAACAACTTTACTGGACTTTGTTTTTACACTGATAATTGTTTAACATTGATAAGTACTAAATTAACTTTAGATACTGTTAAAAGAGTGAACAATTATGTTATATAACAATGGTTTGTTACAATTTAGCATTTTTAGACTATTACTGTAATTTTACAGGAGATTTATCAAAAAAGCTAACTTCCTTTTAATTTAAAGGGACTTGGCTGTATTCTGAACAAGACAAAATTATTGTTTTTTTTTACAGTGTAATGCAGAAATAAAAACTGCATCCACAATCCTCTGTCTGCAGAACAATGGAAAGCTGGCTCTATTTCTGTACAAAAACGCACTTATTTGACAAAGCTTTACCACAAGATTGGAAATATGATATTTAAAAGAAAACTTCTCATTGAGCCAGACCCCGAGGTATTTGTATTCTGACACTCTCTCGATGAAAGAGCTGTTTTCAGCAGTTATCTTGATATTTTTTAGCTCAGAATCCTCAGCTCTAAAAAACATGAATTTTGTTTTGTTTTTGATGACTATCTTAAGCTTAATAAGTGCTTCTTGTAGAACATGGAAAGATGCAAATTCTTTATAGCTAGTTCCACAGAGTCAGCCACACAGTACACAATGATATCATCTGCTTACAAGTGAATTTGTGCTTGACAGAATGAATGAATGTAAAAAGGACAGGACCTAAAATTGACCCCTGTGAGACACCTTTTGAAATATGCAAGAACTCAGAAGGAGTGATTAATCACCATCTCTTACTTTTCTGTGTAACTTTCTTCAGTGCCAATCTTTGTTTCAGTGCCAATAAAACTTCTTCAAATATCAAGTTTTTTAATGGCAGTGCTTCCTTTTTCATTGTTCAGGTTTTGTTTTCAATGGCAGTTTTATTTTTTAAAGCAAAAGTTTACTGTTGCTGTTCTTGCTCTGTACTAGAGTATCCAATGCACCTCATGTTTACATTTCCAGCTGCATTTAGTTGAGGTTAGTTCTTTCAATGTGCAAGCCTAAAGTATTGCTTTTTCCACTCATAATAAAAGTGCTGTTCCATAATAATACCAAGACATCATCAATTAGAGAAAATAAGTCTTCTCCTCATTTTGATGTAGGCAGTTTGAGGCATTTCTGTTGTCAGAATTTGTCAACTACCTGAAGTTGACATTGCACATGATTTTTCAAACCAATAGGTGTCACTAAACACCGGGATATGTATTAGATGCAACACCGAGAAGACCAAGGGTCCATCTCACAAAGGAGGTTTAACAAACTCTTGAGTCTTACCCTGAACTCTGAGCTGATTTACCATCAGATTTTAAACTCTGAGTTTCCGGCTCCAGAACAGCAGATTTGAGTTACTTCAGCTTACTCTTAGTAAGTTCACTCTGAGTCATGCTCGTGCACCACGACAATAAAAAGGTGACATTAATAGAGCATTGATAATACGATTCACCATGGCAATGGTGGAAAAAGAGTTCCGCCTACTTTTCTCCTGTGGATTTTGAAATCCGCATGTGCACGTAAGGTGAGTATGAACATATTTTTAGAAGGGAATCAAAAGTAACACTGCTGCAGGGCAAAGGATTTTGGCGTGGGAGAAAATTGTTGCTTGAGTATTTGCTTAAGTTTGAATGTGGCCAATTATTTTAATATGTAGCCTAATTACACTTAGAATATCACAGCTGAAAACTGAATCATACTGAACCTAAAATTCATTTTCATGCAGGATATCCTCCGGGTGAAAAGCGAACTTAGAGCATATCAAATGAAAAAAAAAAAAAAGAACAGAGTTTAAACTGGCAAGGCTCAGATGTGACAGGCTCATGCTGGTACTTCACTTTAATCATATTCATTATTAAAATAAAAATTAATCAGTGGATATTTCAATATGCAGCTTTATCCCCAACATAGGCTAATGGGTTTTTTTTCCTCTCACACATGTACTATCACCTTTATCCAGTTTAATTAATTAGGCCTTAGTAAATTAACATTTGAGCAATGCTGGTGATGAGAGGAAGCATATGCAGATATTTAACAGACTGTATAGAAAAACGGTACGCTACCGCAATAGGTCGTCATCTGGAAATGATAAAACATCTAGCCTGAAAATCATCTCCTCATGTTGTCTATGTGTTAATCCCTGCGCAGTAATACGGCCTCTTTATCTATAGAATCCTTGACAAAAGGACACAGCATGTTCAACACAAAAGTGCGTTTTATATAGCCTAGTTTGACTAACAGACTATTTAAACCAACCCGGATTTTTTGTCAGTCAGTAAAACTCCACTAAAATGCTCATGATATTCTGACTGAATGAATGAGGGAGGAGACAGAAGTGAAAAACTCGAAGTTTGTTGAAGAACACCTGGGACCAAGCAAGTTAGGTTGACAGAGTCAGTAAGTTGCCATAGCAACTGACTCAGAGCTTAGCTTACCCTTCTTTGTGAAACGGGCTGGAGTATACTTCTCTCTCTCAGGTTTGACCTACCCCCCTTTATGAAATGGAAAACTCAGAGTTTTCCCTCATTTCAGGGTTAACAGATTTAGAGTTTTCACTAAACCTGGGGGGCATTCCATCAATGTAGCTAAAGAAAGCCAAGCTTCAGATGATTGTGTATTATCAGTAGTCTGGGTAATGTTTAAAATAGTAGCGTAGGCCAACTTGTAACCGACATAACTGCAATTTATTTAGTTATTTATTAGCACTGCTGGCAAAGGAGTATGAGTGTGTGCATGTGTGAGCCCACTACTAACTCTTGACCCACTGATTTTTCACTATCATCCTACATCTCAAGGACGCCAAAAATGAATGTGGCAACAAGTAGCCTAATTATTCTCAAAAAAATATTTCCAAAGATCCTCAGCAACAATATGTAAAGGGTATATTGTTCGTTACTTGTGTTATTTGAAGATGGGGTTCGTCCGTTCGTACGGATTATTTTAAATTATTATTTTAATTTTAATACTATTTTAAACTTTCACCAATAAGTAATAGGCTAATACATGACGAGACATGCAGCTTCTCTCTGTCTCTGTGTTGGTGTGGGTCTCACTCTGATGCACTGCTTTCACAGCCTTGACCGTATTTTTAGCAGCCAATCAGAGACAGAGTTGGGCGGGTCTTTGCGGAATGTAAAAAGTTAGATGTATTAAGGGTCTTCAACAAGGACGTGCAGAGGTATGGGCTATTATTGCCCAGGCAATAGCCCATTTGCCCTCTTTGGCTAAGCTGCCCCTCTGGAGGAAAAAAGAAATAATAAAATAATATCTTATTATTTTAGCTGTTGTTGCTGCATACATGCAAGTAGCCCATAATTGCTGAAATAAGGCCAAAATATTGTATATCACCAATTTAAATAACCCAAGTTTTATTCAGGTGCTTTTATGCAGGCGCTGCATAATCTGGCCCAGAGCTCAAGAGTTCATATTGACCATTATTTTTTCCTGTTAGTCAGAGCATACCATATTTTTGCTACCTTTGTTGCTTGCCCAAGCAATTTGGTATATTGTTGGCCATATTATAGGTTATTAACACATTAATTGCTTGCAGAGGTGCTGAATTCACCCCATTAACCTTCAAAAAGCATAGGTTGCAGTTCAAAGCAATAACATCTTTTTAGGATTGTAAGTCACAAGTGTGCAGTTAACAGCCATATCATCAGCATCAACCCCACAGCACAGTAAGTTCATTGAGCCCTCTGGATGCATTCTGTTATGTGGATAGCATCCTTTGCAGAAATCAAGTGACCCAGTCCTGCAGGATGAAGTCGCCAGACTCCACCTCTCCCTAGAGAACAGAGGCAATCTTAGTAGGTACATCATCAAAAACTGAGAGGAGAAACTCAGGGAGCTGGTAAGTCACATGCACTATCCTGGTAGTTTTGGGTCAGTTTGCTCTGCTTTATCAGTGCAAGGACGAATTGCAGGTTGCAGAGGCCGAGGTGAAGATGGCTCAGATGCAACATGACAACTCTTACTTGTTACAGGTGGTCCAGGCCAGGGAGAGCCACTCTTCTTAGGCACAAGAAAATCTGGCCAAGTGCAACAGGTCGAGGAGCTTGCATGCTTAAAACCCCAAGCTACCCAGGGTGAAAGAACCCACTTAGGCCAACAGCCCACTTAGGTACACACTCTTTGACAGTGTACCTCACTGTCCTCTGCTGCACCACACAGTGCTTTGATGATGCATTCACTCCACCCAAGAGGAAGGAGCGTTATCCTCAAGCCCTGTGTGGCATTGGCAGCTTCAGGGCCTCCGTAAACAGGTGAGTTCTGTGTTAGGGATTTTGCTGCCACAACTTAAGAATTTTGTCAAGTAATAGGATTTAATTTACATTAAATCTACATCGAAGCACCACCATTAAAACATGAAATGACAGCTGATTTATTAATTCAGTCTCATAGATAAAAGGTTAAAAATGTGTTTAGAAACAATAACCCAAGTACCCCAACAAAATAAGAAGTGGAACATAAACCTCTGACTAAGCCAGAAGTCCTTGCATCTAGCACCACTAGTCTGCTACAAGAGAAGACATCCAGCTTTACTTGCAACAAAGTGCCTTGTGGTGAAATCTGATTTATTCATCAAATTTAGCTAAAAGCAGTGAAATCAGTTTTATTGATAACCACTCCGTGCCCTAATTATCCTTGGTGAGTGAAAATTTTGCCTAGGCAGACCTGCTTTTGAAAAATTGTGTTTGCCACCTGCCCTTTGGCTTCACTCCAATCACATCAAAGTATCAACATCCACGTCATTGAAATGAAATAGCAAGATTGTATGTCACAGAGGGCCGACATTTAGAGTAACCGACCACAAAAGCAGCAACTTAAACTTAAAGCTGACAGCAGACCAACGCGAAGGTAGAGTTGCTCACAGAGAGAAGAAAATAATTATGGCAATATATCATCAAAACATGGGAATGTGTACTAATGCACAATATCAACTGATATTATTAATAGGTAAGGACTGCCTAATTACTTAAGGCCCTGTGTCAAAATCTAATTTTACGACCTTTATTTTTTTATTATGCTTACATGTTTGTTTCCAAGATTATTTTGTGTTAAACAGTTTACCACATCAACAACTGTCATAAATTTATAACAAGGAATAATCATAGGAATACCATGGGGTGTGGTGGGTTAACAGTGGCCCAGGCACCTAAGTTTGTTAATCCAACATGATTGGCCGTGGTTTGAGGGGGACTTTTTTCCTCAAAGAAAACAGAGAAATATTTACACCAAGAGGAAATGTTTTTAAAAAGGTGGACAGTGGGGTTGATAGCTGAAGCTACAACTCATAAAACAAAGATAAACACAAAAATGATTAAAATAATAATAATACTAAAATAGTATCAGCTATATAAGGTTTTGAACTTTGGAAGTAGAGTTGTATATAAGCACATACATTGTGTCATGTCCTATTAATGCAAAACAGTACAGTCTTAAATAATACCTGCCACACTGGTAAATCCCAACTCAAGTACAAAGTAAAAGTTACCATGTTGAGAACTTCACAAGTCCACTCAGTTCCTGGTATCTATTACACAACCACTGGGCCCGAGTCAGGCCAGTAATAATTATTTTCAGCCTAACTGGGTCAGATGGAGTCATGTTTTCTAGATTCTGGTCAAAGCACTCTCTCCATGTTTGGATCTGTATTAGTAAACCACAATCTGAATTGAGTCTCTTTTTAAAAAATGAATTAATGCAAGTAAGGGTCAAGAAGGCTTTCCAAAATTTTGGATTTGTGACAACTTCAACTAAAGAATACAAATGAAAAACAGTCTACAGGAACCAGCACTCATAAACGAAACAAAAAAAAGTATTTAAAAATTCTGACAATATGTATTAAGGTTGTTGATTTTAATATGCATAATGTGTAATAATCTGTCAAGGAGGATGACAAGATGAGTTAATGGTCTGAAAGTCTGACTTGGCAACAAAAAATTCACTTGGTATTTGATGACTTCTCAGAAAAACCCTGCTGACATGTTGAAATGTCAGTATATATTTGGCAATGTCCCACACAGACAGACAAAAGATGGAAAAGAGGGTATGAGGAACATTGCTGACCAATCAGGTAGTTTTTCCTCTAATGTGTCTCCATCTCCTCTCAACATGTGACAGAAACTGGAACCATTTGGTCTCACACAGTTCTTTGTTGGAGCTGCTGTTTGTAGATTCCAGCCAGAGCTTTGGCAGCGCTCTGTATCATCTGGCGTTGGTTCATGCCTGTCATGGCCTGATGCCAGTCTGTTCGGTTGATGTTGGGCAGGCTGCGCTCCAGGACCTCACCAACTGTAACAATCATGCCTGACCAGCGCAGGCCGTAGTCAGGAGGAGTCAGGGACTGAGCCTGCACAGGAAAAGGTTGCAAACAGTTTAATGAGTGGCTGATTTTGTAAATGATATTGAATACAATTTTAAAAGGTTGTCACTGCAGTTGTCCCCATCAATGACGATAAACCAAGTTGCAATCACAGTGGTTGAAAACTGAGGCTAAAAGGTGTGGTACCACTACTGGAATTAGGTTGCCAGTGTCAAGGAAACTCAAACTGTTCAAACAGCACATGATAAGGGGTAAAAATAGTAGGAGGCTAAAAGAGCAGTATCTTAACAATATGTCCATGGATTTGAATCAGTAAGTGTGTGAAAAGAGTTAGTAAAACAAGGTGTCTGACCATGACTGATACTCACTGTTGCTCTGAAAGGCAACATTTTAAGGTAGACTGAAAAGTTGATTGTCAAAGAGAAGTGGGAAATTTGACATTGTTAACCTTAAATGTGGGGATAGTGGTGTAGGTCTGGGCAGGTAATTGTAATTTGTTTTTTAATATGTTTTTAGATTCCAGTTATTATAAAAACAATATAATCAAGGTAAAAACAATTATTGTGCTGCTTTTGTTTCTTTCTATGAATGCTTCTCTTTTCTCAGCAGTGCGCTATCACCCCTTCCTAAAAGACTAACTCAGTCTCAGCCAGGCAGTGACAAGTTTGGTTTAGCTCAAACCAAGATGACTACAAGAGAGCCTTTGCTCAACAAGAAGGGTAAAACAGCTGTAACAGTTAAGCTGTAATGAAGATATGACATGGCATGTAGGAGCACTGTAAGCACATGTACCCACACATTCACACACAGCAAACTCAGGTTAGGAGAACAGGCAGTGATGGCGCTTAACACGTCCAGAGCTGACACTGGCTGGTTGCAAAGTTCCTTTAGTACTGAAAAAATTTAGATGCACTCCGGAACCACAAGTCACATGCTGTATCGTGATGGCGCTCTGGTCGTTTTATGCTGATCCCATGTTGCCTCTGTTACTACCTCCCGAGCGGTACAGGAGTGGGATCATTTGGCCCCTGCCCCAGTCCCGTGATAGGGACATTTATATTGGAGGTGAGACGTTACAGAGGCGAATATATATATATATATATATATATATATATATGTATATATATATATATTTATATATATATATATATATATATATGTGTGT
>JAPQLA010000011.1:1728491-1741328 GCA_029822935.1 Naso vlamingii
CTCTGATTGGCTCAAACTCCTTGGTTACCTTGACTACTACTAGCATTGCAGTTGGAACTATCACTTCGACTGTTTTTTTGTTTTTTTTTCTGCGCCGGATTTCCGGCACCGTGCCGGAGGTCTTCAAGCCCTGAGTCTCACATGAAGGGCCGGTCTGTTGCAATTGTTTAATTTATACAGACCTCCTGCCCTGCTCCACGGTCCCTTCAAGTGGTCACTTCAGTGATGTGTGGTGTTCCGTCATACCGAGGGCTGAGGGAAAGTAAGCGAGGGCATGTTATGGACTACTGAAACGCAGCCACTGTGTGGTTAGCGGGCGGCTAATGGCCACTGCTTGTACAGGTGTGTGTCGCACAGTCACACACAGCATACTAACTTCACCTCGTCAGTCATCTTGCAATACACCAAACAATGTGCACAAATACCACTGCAAAATCCACTCACCGGCAGTTGAAGTACTCCCTTTTAAGGGAAAATGCCATGGAAAGAAAATAAAATCCTGTTAGTTCTCAAGCTAACTTTCTTCAGCATCCTGTCTCTGGCAGCTGCAGCGCCTACAGTCAGGGCACGTCAAGGATGAACTAGGTTAAAGGTCATCATGTGACCGAGGGCAGCCAGGTCATTTCATTTATCTAAATTATTATTAAATTATTATTAATTGTTAAATTTTGTTCTTGAAGGGCCACAGGCAGGCCTAAACACACACACACACACACACACAGAGCAGCACAGAAGGTGGCACCTAGCTCTATGTGCTCCCACTGTTTGGCACTATTGAAGTTGCCTGCTGAAGCAAATGGTGACGACGCAACTCTCTTTCAACAGCGCTTCACTACCCAACTACGCAACGAGTGGGAGCCAACCAGAGGCAGTGTAGGACAAATCATGACTTCATCATCCTGTGAAAAAAATAATGTATACGTGGCATCGGAGCAAGCCCGTATGAGCTGAGCCAGGACTGCGCAGAATCAGTATGCTCGTTGAAGGTAAACTCCGCCTCGTCTGAAAAAAGGACGAGAGCAGGCAGCAGTGGGCGGAGACAAAAGGTTGCGGTCAGGTTGAGAAACTTTCCGGAGCCTTCAATGCACTGAAGTGGGAGTAACACACCCATTTTAATTGTGCGTAAGTGTTACCAACAAGTAGTCTATACGAGGTTATGGTTTTATTTGTCTTGCACTGAATGAAGGTCTGTTCTGGTAACAGAATATATTTCGTGGATTGTGACAAATACAGTAGTTAAAAGGATAATAATAATAATAACAATAATAACAATAGGCTACTTTATTTTGAACAATACATAAATACATATAACAGATCATAAATGGCATATATAGGCTATTATGTAGAAGCTGTAGTCTGTAAAATTGAACACATTTAATTATTTAAGTAGGCTACTCAGCATCAGATCAATAATGAAAGCTACTGTCTTGTGATTTTTTCCTGTGTCTGACTGGTAACTTTGGCTGTTACTTTCAATTCACTAAGTCTCTGTGGTTTGAGAGGGACAGGTCAATACAGGCTACAGCCGCAATCTGATATGATCATTTGAGAATTAAGTATTTTAAACCATGAATGAAAAACACACATCACCTAAAGTGCATTATAGGCTACTCTTTCACAATTAAAGCTAATGGAGAGGAAGCTTAAATATGGGTTTAATGACTATGTTTATACAAAAGGTAGTTCAAAACAAGCAATTTAATTGGAGAAGAAGCATTTCATTAGTACTGATATAGAGTACAACAGCACTGGGACATTTAACTTTATGTATTATTTAAAAAACAAAACAAAAACAAAAAAAACTCTGAATTATTCCGCTTAACAGGTGTTTTGATCTCTGTCAGTTGCTAGGATACTTTGCATCAAACCACACAGAAAAGATGGACATTTCACCTGATTCTCTTTAGAGAAGGACATAAAGTGGTCTCCCCTTTTTAAATTTAAGTAAGCCAGTGTGCAGGAACATGTTAATTGTATGTCTACTAGTCCAGTTGTGGAACTAGCAGCACAAAAAAGCAAAATATATATAACTGATTAAATTAACAAACAAATCATAATCTGTTTTCCTTATTACTGTTAACTAAACAAAGCATTTAAATCTGTTGTACATAAGCAATATCACAAGCGAGGTTGTGCTGTTGTGCTGTCTACAACCCCATCACACCAATGACGATATTCAGTATAACAGGACTCCCTCTCTTGTGATATTGCTTTGTGTTACAACCCTTAGCTTGTTAGGGGAAAAAGTAATAACATTAAAAAAAACAGGTGGAATATGGCTAAGATAAAAGTTGTTTATTGATTAGAGTTTTTTGTTTCTTTCTCTCTCTTTTTTAAAATGAACAACAAAAGAAGGGGAGGCAAAACTACAACAGAGAGGGCCGACAGGTACAGTTACATAAATGAAATAAATATAACCAAAAGAGACTCTTAAAAAAAAAAGAGCTATCTTAGGAACAAAAGTAATAAACAGGAAAATAAAAGCCTCACTAACTACTCTAATTCAGGTGGTATAACAAAAATACATACAGCACCCCTTAAACCTAGTGTTTCTATGCATCAATTTAGTGTCTAACCCAAGAAATGTGAGCGGTATCAGTTTTTGAAACTGACCCTGGCCCAGGCCGTTTACAAATCAATTAGCGAGTGCCTCAGTCTCAAACAACCATATTTTGTAAATCGAATCACTACACAACATGCACAACGAGAGGCACATGCGAGTAGGGTGAATCATCTGCTAACTCCACTCGAGCTGTCGGTCTTCAAATAGGCTCCTCCACCGATGGCTGACCGGGAGTCCCACCAATCAGACGTCACAGGACTGTCACCTGCCAGGGAGGCGGTGCAGCAAACAGCCAGGAGCCCCAGTCAGCCGAAACCGATCACACAACATACACTCAAATATTTGGTTAGGCACAGGCGGAGGGAGGGAGGCCGTAACATTTAGTATATTTTTTAATTTGACTATCGATGATTTACATGTGTAATAAAGTATCATTTTTAAAAGTTACCTTTATTGTAAATTACTTGTTCATCAGGAATTCTACCTTAATAATTTAATTGTCAAAATGTCTCAGGTAATAATCATAGTAGCAAAACATGGCAGAGTTCAAAGGGGTGATGTGTGAACTATCCCACTCTGGTCGTTCAGTTAGTACAGGGTTTTTTTGTTTTGTTTTGTTTTTTAATCCAGGCTGACTCTCTTTTCTGTTGATGAATACTTTTGTACCAGTGAGCCATATAACATCCTTTAAGTGTTTTCAACTGAGCACAAACCAGCCATGGTATCTTTATCAGTCTTCATGAAGTCCTCACCAAAACAAATGTTCTTCTCTTTCAGGAATGTGCTGTTCTTTGCTTTCTTCCAGATGAAGTGTCTTACAGAACGAAGGCCAAAGAGGATGGCAACTGCACTCAGTTGTAGGCTTGTGCTCTCGTGCCTGCCTAGCTTGTGTTTAACATCAATACCCTCCATTGCCTTGTCATTTAGCAACTTAACGGCAGATCTAGGATACTTTCTGCTTCACATCCTCACCCTCTTGTTCATTGAAAGCATAAAGACACAGACATCATCTCCCTGTTGCAATCTATTTCTGCTATCCCGTTAGTTAGGGCATTGATGTTATTTTTGTTCTTTTTGATTGTTCTAAGAGCATTTTCTTTAACCATTACTAATTTTCCCAATGTACAAGTCATTTACATACAGCAGCAAACAAATTATGGATTTCTCTCAGTTGGACCTTTGTATGAAACACGTGGGATAATGTATGCAGGCTGCAAAACTCAACAAAATATATAACAAAGACTTTTTTTAGACACTGTAAATGTTGAAATGTTACATATTTTAAGTTTAAGTTAACTGGTAAAGTACATTTCTAGCAGGCTTCTCAATCTGTTTACAATGACATTTTTAGTGAAATGTTCACAACTAAGTAATTTACATTTTACAATTGTTATGCGCAAAACATATATTTACAGTGTATAAGCAGGGTTGTGCAGAGTTTCAGTGACTTCATTAAACATTCTAGTGCACCAAGGGTTCCCAAACTTGGTCAACCAAATAGAGCAATTTGGTGTTTTCCCATCACCCAAACCAACATAAGCGTAATACACGCATGACTGACTATTGTACCATTAATACACAATTGATTACATCCTTTTGCTTCCTAATCCAAATATGGGAAAAGCTTGAAATTCTAAATGGAATGTTGGAAAATCAATCACGCTGTCAAGACTTGAATCAGTTGTGGTTATGACAAAGAAGTAATGTGAGCTAGCAACCCATTATGTTGTCACCAATTAACAGACACAAGATAGAATCAATTCAAAACAAACAAGACAGATGTTTTTTTGTTTGTTTTTTGCTTTTTTTTGCTTCAAAGCCACTTCTTTGCATAGAAGAAAATCTTTTGACTAGCTTTGATGCTGCAAATGGTTTGCTTGGAGATGTCTGTCCGATTTGTTAACTTTATAGCTCTTATTAATGAACAACTCCCTACAAAAAAACAAGATAAAGCAACTCTCCTATGTTGTAAATGACTTTGGTGAAGCTAGCTAACTTTTACAAACTCTTTCTTGTATTTTTGTTTGGACATATATATGATCAAGAGTGAGGGAATCAGAGGTCAACCTCAAAACAACTCAGCCAGAGAGTGCAAACACGTTTTCAGAGTTTAAACAGAATTGTAGACTTTGACTTCGTCTTTAAAAATAGGGGACTATTGATAAAAATGTCTGTAATTCCTAAACAGAAAATGCAATATTTTTGTTGAACCCCTTCAATTAACCACATTTCAGCAACCATAGATAAATCAATAGATCCATGGATAGAATGATAGCTACATCAAAGGATGGACAGATGGACAGAAAGAAATCTATTACACAAAAGTCAAAGTAAATTGTATTTGCTTAATTTGGAAAGAATCAGTTGCAGGGATGAAACAGTATAATGTTAGAAGAAACATCAATCCTTGGTTTATACACTGGCACAGACTGTGAGCTTAATGCCAGATTTTTTAAGATAACAAAATATATGGAAATGCTGCAAAAGTCAGGTATGGATTAGCCCAGCTTATCACCCTGCAAAGAATTAAGAAAATGCAGGAATTAAATAAATAAACCTAGACAAATTACAAAAAAGTCCCTCACCCACACCTGACATCCTACCAGACAAAATCAGTAAGTTCTGTGCAAGGTTTGGACAGTACCCAGTCCTATTTTACTCTTCTCCCATCCTCCTTACTCCCCTTCATTTGACATGGCAGAAGAGGTGAGCTGTTCTTAAGTCACTGTGCAGCACATTGCCTCCAGCACTCCCTTACATTTTTAAAATCTTCCTCTGCCAGTTCTTTCAGATTGACCAATCATGCCAGCAAAGACCACCAATAGACAATCCGATCACGCAAGGGGAAATTATACATTCCCTCAGTAGAGGAGACTGAATTTTCAGGAGCACTGTTTCAGAACTGCAGCTCTAGGAACCCAATTTTTTGTCACAATGCTACCTACCAAATCGAATGACTGCAAAAGTGCACAGTGCACAATCATGAACGTTAAGCAAATAACATTTGTGTAACAGACCTAACAGTTACAGGCTAACGTTTGTAAATAATGGAGTCTTGCCCACAATGTGTTGCCCACCCTCTTTATGTTTAAGAGTGGGCTTAAAACCTTCCCTTTTGATAAAGTTTATAGTTAGGGCTGGCACAGGCCAGCCCATAGTTGTGCTGTTATAGACTTAGACTGCTGAAGGACTTCCAATGATGCACTGAGCTTCTCTTTCTCTCTCTTGCTTCACTAACTGCTGTCCCAGTTACTGCATGTAACTCTCTTGCCCCCTCCTTCCTCTGAGCTCTGTGGGTCCAGCTGGTCAAGGACGTGGCTCGTCTGGTGGAGAGATGACCATCCAGCTCAGAATCCTGGTTTGGGGTAACCTTTCGCCATTTTCCATGGAGAATAGGAGATCTTGTGGCCTGGGTTCCTCGTCCGGATCAGCCAAGACTGTCCTAATTCATAGACTGCCCATACCTCTGGTTCTGTGGGCTGCACCTCCTTTTTGATCAATAGACTACACATCTGACCCATAGACTGTGCTCCTGGACTCATGGACTTCACCTCCTTCTGGATCTATAGACTCTCATATATCTCATGATTCAAAATGTAGCAGCAACATTGTGATTGTTTTGTTGTTGTGTTCTGTACATGTGACATCTATTGCATGTCTGTCCATCCTAAGGAGAGGGATTCCTCCTCTGCGGTTCTCTCGAAGGTTTCTTACTATTCCCTGATTCTTCCCACCGATTCAGGGTTTTTAAGTTTTTCCTCAGAGGGTCTCAGGACAGAGGATATTACACATGTGCAGTTTGTGAAGCCCTCTGAGACAAACTCTAATTTGTGATTTTGGGCTAAACAAAGATAATTTCAACTGATTGAACGATAGCAATAAGCTGGACGAACAGGCTAGGTGCAATTATAGCAAATTATCCTGCGCTTATCATAATTGGCTAACATTATATAAACTTACTGCACACTTTGGGAAGCCAACAGTAACTTTCCAGTTCAAGACAACTGACTCGTTTTAACATTAAAAAAAACAAAAACATTTAGTCCCTTTGGCGATGTGGCAAAAACAGAGGGTCCTAGAAATGCGGTCCTGCAACTGCAGTCCTAAAACTGCAGCCATACCCTACTTGCAAGGGGGCAGGAGGAGATATGCCACCATATGGCAGGGAGAACTTAAAATCAGCATTTTGTGCAGGTGAAGAGAGGATTTTACTGCTACATCTGAGAGGAAAAATGTGGTTGTGTGCTGCAGACGTGGGATTGGGATTTACATTTTTTCTGGGCTTTACATGTACAAATGTTGATACTACGAAAACAGAGCTGAAAATTATTCCTGCCTGATCTGTGTCTCTAAAACGCTGTGAAAGCACAGATCGATTCTGTCGAGACAGTGCAGCACACCGCTCTCTCTCTCTCGTTAAAAGTCAATGTAGCTCAATAAGCACACCTCTCTTTCTCTTTCTCTCATTTTCACTACAGTACAGCACTGTATGCTATGCAAGACAGGCTTGATACAAAAACATCATGCATTATTTTCGGTTATTGGTAAGGTCACTCACCAAGACATAAGTCTGTGTGTTGGTGCCTGGTGTGTCAGCATCATTTCTGCATGTAGCACGCTACAAACCGGTGCGAGATCACAGCATCTTCCACTTAACACTATAGTATGCCATACTTAATATCACAGTTAAAACCATATTCATAATAATATAGGCATATGTATATAGAGCGCAGAGCAAAGTTTGGTGAGCAAATGAAAAATGGAGATGAGAGGTATCAGCCATGGAAAAGTGACGTGGTAGGCAAACAGGGTCGGTCGTTTGACCCTGTTTAAAGGGTTTAATTTACTTCAAACTAACTGTTAGCAGCTCTGCACCGGGTAGATATGTCACTCCACTGGCGACAACATCTCTAAATGCATGTGATGGAGTGCATATTATAGAGATTATTTTTTTATAACATTTAATGATAGTGAGTTCCTTAAAGGTGCATAATAGGCATTCCTATCGTCTTTGAAAAAAAATCAGTCGTTATCCGTCCATTCAATTACTGATTAACAATCTGATCACAAGTCAGCACAAGCCCACCTATATATATATATAAATAACTAAACAAAAATTGTCCTATGTCTTGGTGGGCATGATTGTTCCCTGTCAAGATCGGCTGCAGCAGTTTTCCAGCTGGATGGGTACCACTGGATGAAATGGAAATTGTAAGAAGGTGTAGATATAGCTTTGTTTTGAAGGGTTGCAATTTAAAAATGTTGGAAACCTCTTACTGTGTCACTGTTCAGAAACCAGGGATTGGAGTACAGACAAATGGAAATGTGGCAACAACATGGGTAACTTAACTAACTTAGCTTATCTTCTGACATATTGTGGATGACTCACAATACTCCTGCAATACTTTATCTAAATGTTTACAAATTGATCTTCCCAGATGCAATGTCTTGATATAAGGATGATGTGAGGAGAATGTAATCCCCCTGTGAGACAGCTAAGAAATACATAGGATCTTGGGTAACGTCCGGATTAAATCCCTCCTGGACCAGTTTCACCTTCTGCTGCTTGAAGGTCTCGGTCACTTCCGGAGAGGTCTGAAAAAACAGAGGCAAAGATTCAACTGAACATTATAACTTTACATTTAGATAGACTATTTAAGGTAATGAATACCTGCATGCCTTACCTGTATTCTGAGAAACCAGGGCCAGGCATATGAGGGAAGTGTTTTGACTAAATGGTTGTAGAGTTTTGTTCCATTTAATTTGTGGTCCTGTTTTAAGATGATAGCAGCCATACCTGCTCGGCCTTCATAACCTGAAAACACAGGTTGGAAAAAATCACCATGTAATACTGTATTAAAAAATGCTAATGAGCTACAGAACCACCATTGTTTTTGTTTTGTCTGTAATATATGACTATAGAGGCCCAGAGGTGCAAGATGCACTACAGTTGCTGAGCAGAGGAAACTGTTAATAATGGAAATATGTACCCCAACTGTAAACAAGGGCTTACGCCAGATGTCTTGCCCCCAGAACCCCCAGTGCCGTGTCAAATTCTGTTTCCCTGTCGACATTTGTTTCCCCCTCTACACATGGGGCCTGTGTCATGAAGCAGATTTTTGGCTTAGCGAGGTAACTTCAGGCTCAACCCTGGGTTTTCTGTCTCACAAAGCTGTTTCATTTCTTATCAAAGTACATCACCTTAGTAACATACGCTGAACGGCTACCCTGCTCCATAGCAGAGTAAGTTTGAGGGTTGAATATCCTATAAAAAGCACCACCCACTGGCCAATCAGCTGTTCAGGAAAAAATTGACTGCCCATTCCTCGAGAACCCCGCAGACACAGGAGCACGAATTGTGTTAGGAGAGAGTTATGTTGTGAAAGGGTCTTTCAGGACCAAACAAACCCGTTCAGCCTCCCCAATGATTATTTGTACAGTGGTGAGGGGGGAATTATCCCTGTTCAAGATAATGGGTCTAATTGACAGCTTGTTGATGCATATGTGAAAAGGGTCATTTTGACCCTTCATTCATGGTGTTTGAGGGCATTCAGAGTTTGGTTTGATTTTAAGGGAGAGAGTATATTTTTGCCCTTTGCCCCTGCTAATTTCTAACACAGCTCAATATTAGGATAATTTTATTCAGGCTATCAACTTAGTGTATTGATATGATTTAATTGTGGCATCAGCTTTAAGCTTTATCGTACTTTGTTAAAATCAGTCTCTGCTCCTCGCATGAGAAGTACGACGCTCTCTCTGCAGTGCGCTTCTCCGTTCCCTCAAACTTTTGTGTAGCGCTGACGCTGCTACAACCAGCCCTGTCTCTAGCAGCAGCTACGTTACAGACAGCAGTGCAGCAAGAGGAGAGAGGAGATCCAGTGCTGAACGATTCTTTCTAAACTTCAGGTAGAATTGTTTAATGTCAGCAATTTGGTTTAATTTATTGACATTTAGATGTGTTTCCAATGAGGCATTATTGGGTTTATTAAGCAACATTCTAAAATGCACTCAGACCTACCCAAGCACTGTGCCTCATCTATGAAAATTAAATTTAAAAAAATTCTATTATATTACAGAGAAGCATATGACCCATGAAAGGTAAAGAGCACCAAAAAATAAAATAAATACAGAAAGACTACAGCCTTATGATAGACACACTTATTTATTTTACATTTTACAATACACAAGAGTGTGTCTGAATGGATCTTTTTTAAGCTAATACACAAAAAAAATAATAATAATTTTGGAAAAAATACATAGCTTTTTTTCTCTCCTTACGCACAAAATGTGTACTGAAACCACCCGAAAACCCAAAAACCGAGGTTTGTATTGAACCATGGGCTGACTGTACAGTTGCATTCCTACACACTACAAGTTTGCTACTGTACTTATTAACAAGAGTGAATAAGTAGGCGATAATACTGCCATCAGTGCTGACAAAGTTGGCTGTTCAGAAACCACGTTTTCACATTTTGGGAAAAACTATAGAAGTTTGTGATACTTCTAATGTTGTCAGGGAGCCTGTTCCATTCTTTAATAGTTCTGTATGAGAAGGCTGATTGGGCGAACACCGAGCTTCATTTTGGCACATTGCAGTTGCCCCTAGAAACAGACTTTGGGAATCTGATTGTCAGTTCAGAGTGAAGCTGCCCAAAGTTCTTCAATGGACGGGGGGCTGCATTACTGATTATCTTATAAATTAAACCGATGCCAGAAAATGTGATTGAGTTGTCAAAGCTTAACATATTATATTTGGTGAGTAGATTGCAGTGATGGTACTGTTGTGGTTTTCTCTTTTTTTCTAGATATTTTTGGGGGCTTTTTGTGCCTTTATTTCTCAGACAGAACAGCTGAAGAGTAGACAGGAAACAGGGAGTAGACAGGAAACAGGGGAGAGAGAGGGGGAATGACATGCAGCAAAGGGCCAGAGGTGGAATCGAACCCGTGGCCGCTGCGGTGAGGACAAAGCCTCTGAACATGGGGTGCCTGCTTTACCAACCGAGCCACCGTTGAGGTTTTCTATCAAGAACCTTCAGTACCTGTCCATACAGAGATCATATTGGGTTTAGCACAGTATTGGATATAAGATGATGGCTTCATTTGTTAATAAGTTTCTAAGGTGATGGAGGTTGGCAATCTTATACTTTGAAATATTGGCACATATGTTTAATATGACTTTTAAAGGTCAAAGTGGGATCTAAAATGACCCTGAGGTGTATATATATATATATATATATATATATATATATATATATATATATATATAACATATATATTACAAAGTTACCCCACCAACTACCGGCCTGGCATGCATACTATGGCACTTTTGGTTGTTCATGTAAACACAAATTGTTATTATTTTTTTAGGTGCAAAGGAAAGACTTTTCCATTTTAAGTAGAGCTGCTGTCGTCAAATCTTCTACTCTCTTGTCTAATTAGTGGATTAGTAAAAGCTGTGTTGCCAGCGATGCATTTTTGTGAATTTTTGACCAACTAAGAGAGCGAGCTATAGAGCTGGCTGCAGCTAAAAACCCACATTTATCCCATCAGTATCCAGCCTCCATTCTTCCCAGGTAAAAAGATGCATCAGCACAATGCAATTAAAGGCTGCACCCAGTCAATGTAATATGATACAAATTTTAACATTTCCCACCCTAAAAACTTTAAACGTTTCTTACCTGACCAGCCTAATGCAATTTGACTGATTAAAACCTTTAACATTTCCATAAAAACTTTAACATTTCTCACCTGACCTGCTCAATGCGATATGGTTGATTAAAAACAGATAGACACATGGAAAGCGTAATCCCTGTCTCGCCAACCCACCTCCAGTCCTCCAGGGGGCAAGACCAAACTGAACTGCAAAATACTGTTTCCAAACATAGTAACACTGGATTCTGTACCCTGAAGCAGGCTACACGTTTATTGCCATTAGTTTGATTAATTTCAAAGGTATGGCAGATGGCTCTTTGCACTAGCGGTTTGAACTTTTAGCATGAAACCTCCCTCGCCCTTAAAATCATCTCATTGTATCATTTCACTACATAGACAAGGGCAGGAATGCCTTAATAATGTGCAGGCAGCATCATATAAGGCTGTATATACGGCTCAGAATCTCTATCAGCTGATAATCATACAGTGGCAAGTGACGAAGATGCCGTAATAAACCATAGTTTACCAGTGGCTTCCAGAAAAGACAGGATGGAAACACCTAAACTGAGAATGAGCATTGTTGGGATTCACAGATGAAGGTGTGCATTTTGGGGATTTCAACAGGACTGTTTTTGTGTAAACATGTGCCTCATCTGCCACAAAGGACTGGAAAAACCCCACAGTCGTCCAGATCTTCACACTTAGGTGTGAAGACATGCCAGAGACCCAGCTGTGAGCTACCATTGGTCAGCGGGACCGACACCCCTGACCAGCCAACATAACCCAGCTCCTTCCTTTGTTCTTTCTCGTCTCCAGGGACCTCTCCTGAGGTCCTCCGCTCTTATCTCCAGAGGCTTCTCTCTCTTGCAACTCTGGTCTCCACAGAGGCTTTTGCGACCTCTGAGACTATTGTCCTGAGCTTCCACCAGGGCTCTCACCAGAAGTCCTGAGCTCTCAAGGGATCTTCTTCTTTACTTCAGCTGCTAAGAGCTGTAAGCTGCAGTTCCAGCAAACAAAGAGAACTTTGCCAAGGCCTGCTAGCTAACTCCAAAGCAGAGGACCACCAAGTAAGCAAAGAGCTGCTTACTTTGCAAGGATTACACTGAGCAACCAGCTACCAGCGAGGACTGTACCTTTCAACTTTGGGACCAACATTACCCAGCCTGGATGTCCATACAAGGAACCACTGGCATCCTCCCTCAAGGACTGGTAATGTTAAACTGGGCCTAGATAGCATCATCTTAGCATGGCTGAGCACATGACCATTAACCTTGGCCACACATTGAATGTATTCTGAAATGTTCAAGTGTTGATGTGGTAATCACTGTACTTATTTACAGTTGGCTTGGCCAATCTGTTAGCTCAGTCTTGCTCCTCACAGACCAGTGTCTTTGCATGCAACTAACAATCTTTTCTAACCTAGCACTGTGACACACACACACACATTCATACCTTTTCAGCTTGGCCTATTTCACACCCACGCGTGAAATTACAAGCACATGGTCTGAGCTCCACCTTGTTTTCTTTGTTCCTCTCTAACAAAGAAACATGTGGTTTTCAGCCGCCATCTTGGACCGAAGTCCTTCCCTTCCTCAGCCATCTTACCTGTAGTTTGCCTACAC
>JAPQLA010000011.1:1741428-1755015 GCA_029822935.1 Naso vlamingii
TTCACTGACAAGAACTCCGAAAACCTTCAACCTTTAGTAGCTGTTAACATGGTAATTTGATTTTAGTTATTAAGTTAATTATTGATCAACTTTCAAATTGACAGTTAAGTCTTTTGATGAGACTGAATCAACGAACTGGCTGTCTTTCCCCTTTTTATTAAGGGTGGTGCTCCTGAGGCAATCTAACATAAATTAGATCTTAAAATAATTAATAATTATCTATGATAATCATTAATTAATTTTGATAGCGAAAATATTAAGTTGCAAATCAAAACAGCATGATGAGCTGCAATACCCCCCGAGTCTGCTGAGAAGGGGGTGGGGTGTGGGGAGATACTCAACTGGATGAACACACTGGCAACAGCCATGGAAGGACATACAACTACAAGAAAGCTAAAGTAACCAACACTGGCCGGAGATAAATTAACAAAGTGGCAATACAGGAAAGTCTGCAAAAGCATCAGAGGGTATAAGACACATCAAAGTATTTGAGTAATGCTGACTCAAGTGAAATGCACAGACATCTGGTGAGGCAAGGGAGAATTCCACTCAGACAGTACCCTGCAGAGCTGAAGACCTATTTGGGTCTGAGCTGCCACATCGCCAGATGCCAGACCATATAATTTCAATAAAAAAAGCAATGTTACAAGCAAGTTCATGTGTTATCTGGGTATAAAACATCTCTAAATCAAGGAAAGCAAAGGTGGTGCCAAGATAAGGTGCATCTTTCTTTTGCTGACACAGTAGAGCAGAGGAGTTGCAAGAAGAGGTGAGCTGCACTGAGGTGAAGTCCATCTCCATTAAGAAAGAAGCAAGGCCTTTCTCAACACAATGACTTAAGTCTAATTTGCTGTAAGCTGCCAGGTCTTGGAGGATGACCGCTGACGTGGGAAGAAGGCTGAAGGTGATGCAGACTACCCTTAAAAATTCTCTACTGAACAAATTGAAGACTGGATGTGCAATCATTTTTTGCAACTGAACAAGAATAAAACTGAAGTTATTGTTTTTGGTGCCAAAGTGGAGTCACTGAAAGTCAGGACAAGGAACTTGTCAAGGTACATGTCCCACTTCAGGAGATATTTTTCTGATCTGTCCTGCATCCTATATGGCATCCTTTCATATGCAGCAACTTTACCTAACTTAGTCAGCCAGTCCTGAATAGGTGATTCTCCGAGTCTCTTTCAGTTCCGGAGAATAATTTGTCATCCAATCATCACAGCAGTCTGTGCCCAGCTATTCAACGGTTGTGGAATAGCTTTACAGACAATGCTTTACGGTCTCCTAATATATATGATTTAGGAGAAAACACAAATTGCCTTTTTACAACATAGATAATGTAACAGTGAATCTTCATCCAATATTGATTGATCTTAGGACAAGACCATAACACATACACCAGCGTACCTTCAACCATACCACACTTCCAGCAAGTAGCCGAGTCTCTCAAACCAAGTCTAAAGAGCCTCCTCGAGGTCCAATAAAAACAGTTTAGAATTTTAAACTGAATAGGCTTTACCCTCAGATCCCTTGACAGTATTCAGGAGTTGCCACAGATCTTAGCCCATTCCTGTTCATCATATGATACCCCCAAATCTCTTTCCCAGAAAAGTCTAAGGGCTGATCCACCTCCATCTCCTCCATGTTCCCTCAGCATTCTATGATATTTAGCTGCTTCATTACCTCCTCTTCTCTAATTTATCTGCTGGCCCTGGGAAATGAAAACTCGACCCAAGAGTTATTTGCAAGACATGGCGTAGTTGAAATATCTCCAGAAATGGGTTTTCAGTAAATCATAGTTGTTTTAGGTCACTGAATGACTTAAATGCTTTGGTGCTATATAAATCTAATCTAAGGATGCCTCTTTCTACCCATTTCTTCCAAATGCATTTTTTTAAAAATTAATATACCACTGTTACGTTGTTAAATTTTAATGTGTTTTAGGGTTTTTTTAATTCTGTAAAGCACTTTGAGTTGCATCAATGTATGAATTGTGCTATACAAATAAATTGCCTCGCATTCCCCCTTAACACTGTATTGTGGACAACCAAAGATCAGAAGATTATCTTGGCTGAGCTAACAGTACCAGCCTTTAGTTTTGTGAGTCTAAGGACCAAGAATGATTGTTCCCTGTGGAGATCAGCAACAGAGTTTTTTCCAGCCCAAACTTGGCGGTTGTGGTCAGCATGAGCAGCAAACAAGCAGCTCACAGGAATATGGACAAGGCAGGACATGCCTCCTAATTTGGAGTAAACAAGAGGACAGAAATTGAAAGCAAGAAGATTGGCAGTGATTTGGCCACCACAACCAGCCCACCAACTGGAGGGTGTCATGGTTAAGGGTTGAAACCCTCAGTGAAGAATGGATACCGCCTGATGACATCTACTCTAAGCCAATGGCTGTGAGTAAGGAGCAAGGCGACCAAGGAATGTCACACTTCTGAAAAATGTTTTCGGAATTGTACTATTTACACTGGTGGTGATTTGTTTACATGATGCAAAGAACTGTGATTAAGATTGGTGGAGGGTGCATGTGCCAGTGTTGAAACCACACACATAGCATCCAAAACAGTTTTGGTCTGAGTAATAATACTACCACTACTACTACTAACAAATAATAACAATAATTACAGTAATAATAAAAACTTGAATTTGTAAAGCACCTTTTAGGAGACCTAAGGACACTTTACACAGAAGTAGGGGCAGAGAAATAAATATCATAACCATAAAAACAAAAGTCATTAATTGCTAAGGAGAAAAAGATAACTAATGATGAAGGCCTTGCTGAGCAGGTCATGTTTGAGGATTTTTTTAAGATGTCTGGAGATGCAGCATTGCAGATATCTGAAGGAAGAGAGTTCCAGAGGGTGGAATCTGCGACAATTAAGGCTCTCTCTATACAAACCAGCTGTCTGGTGTAGGGAGTATACCACAAAACAGACTAGTATCGAAGGACTGTAGTCATGATGAGGTATAGGGTCCGAGAAGGTCAGTTAAGTACAGGAGGGCAAGGGAATGGGAGGATTTGTAGGTATGAAGGAGGATTTTGCAGCTAAAGCCAGACTTGAACAGCAGCCAGCTAAGGTGGATGAGGGCTGGGGTGACCCCAAGTCCGCATCAACCCTGGCAGCTGAGATTTTCACATTCAGTCTCTTCAGGACTTTGCTGGGAACCCTGAACAGGTCTCCATTGTTGTGTTCCAGGCGGGAGACTGAGAGTATTGACTGGAGTCAGGAAATGTTTTTTTAGATGTAGGTTTCTTCGCAGAACAAAATGTCAGAAAAAAAGAGAGACTAACGTATGGCCCAACACAGAAGGGCTACCTCCTCAGGTCAGGATTCAGCTGTCTATTTACACCTAAAGGAAAGTTCACACTCCTTTGAGGACAGCAATGTGCATATTTTGGACAGATGGTTTGAAAGAGGAGTAAAGGAAACCATCTATGTAAAAGTGGAAAAACCATCCCTCAACAGAGGAGGAGGTCTGTGACACCACCTATCTCCGATTTACAATGCCGCCCTTTCATCTCTATCCAGGAGATTCAACAACTTAACCTTTAGGATCAACGGTCGTTCACAAATGGCCCCATGTAACTCCAACAACTCTAATGACTCCAACAGCTGTCGTTCACGATTGGCTTCATGTTACTCCAACGACTCTGATGACTCTAACGACTGTCGTTACAGTCGTTGGCCTTTGTAAACACCTCCACAGAGGTCAAATACCTGGGTTCCTCACCAGCTAGTAAGACTAGCCTAGTCTTGTCAGACACGCATGAACTGATGAAGCCCCTTAGATGATAGGTGAAACGTCTTCACAGACATATTAATAATTCCAGTTGCCTTCAATTTAATTGCCCAGATAACTATGACCTGGACGAATGAAAACATTCACAGACAGAGACTACCGTGGTAATTATTCTCACTTCATTGTCTAAATGAAAAGCTTGCTTGCTTCATATATGCTAGAGTTGACCTTAAGAAACACTTCAACAAATCAGACACTGATGCTGTACTAGGCTACAGTAAATTATGAAGTAATATAAATCATAGTGTTAACACTTTGATTCCACAGACCTGGTATGGTGACTCCATAGACATTGGCCTCCTGGATAAAATCAAGAAGACCTAAAACCTCTGACACCTCTGTGGTGGAAACATTCTCTCCTTTCCACCTGCAAGATACAAGTTTTATATATATATATATATATATATATATATATATATATATATATATATATATATATATATATATATAGGACAGAAGACAGCATTGTATTAGTTTAGGTGTGATGACAGTGAAGGCAATTGTTGGTTGTTGGTTCAAAAACAAAGCTCTTAAAATGACTAGCAAAGATATTATTATAGCATTAGTTATATCTGATCTGGAACATATTTCTTCATTTAGAAAGAAGCAAAGAATGCCACTGAAAGGTTTTTCTTAACGGAAAAAATGTTTTTGCTCTAATCATGGCCTCAGGTACGTCATGTGGTCCATTAATCTGACTCACTATTTTGAAAGTGCCTCCTTCTTTTTAAGCAGATCCCAACAATGACTTCTCAGATGGGTCTGTACAGTACACTATCTGGCAGGTCAGGTTTATGACACAAAGACAGATATACTGGTAAAGAGTTTCTGTTCAGTAACCCCAACAAAAAATGTCCATTTCGTATCTCGATTCTCAACAAATTTGTCAGCCAAAACAGAAACTTCTTAGCAAAGTTGCATTATACATAGAGTAAAGTACCTGAACGTGTCCCCTATGCGGTCACGGAAGTAAAGAAAGTCCCTGTTATCATGGAGCAGAAGATCTCCAGTGTTGAAATAGACATCCCCAGCTTTGAATACATCCCTAAGCAATTTCTTCTCAGACTGGACCTTGTTCCCAGCATAGCCCAGGAACTGGTTCATAGCTGTGACAGGAGCCACCAGGATCCCTACCTCTCCTGTGCACATAAACAGAAAGTACATTTAGTCTGTAAAAGCTCTTTCTGACTTCCTTTTTTTATTACATTTTTTTAATGAAATAAGCAGACAAAAGAAACAACAATGACACATTATCTGTTCTACAACTCTCCACCCCACCACCAATGACAAGGTTTTTTTGCTTGATCTTTTCAAGCCCTAATATTTATCAGTGTATTAGACTGAATAACTTTCATTAAAGGATTTAAGTAAGTGATTTATTACCCTTTTGTGCTCGTATGCATCTTCCAACGTCTGTTCGAACTGGCTCATAAGTTTGTGGATCATATCTCAAGAGCTCAAAGGGCATACAAAGCTGTAAAAAAATTAAATGACACAAGTTTTTATTTTTTTTATCGGGCCACTGCTTTTCATTGCAAGTCAGCCATTTGAGAAAAATGGCCTTCATGAAGTCTTCTAGGAATGTCAATTTGAACTTGTCCAACACCTGCCCAATTCATCTGATTCGGCAATCTCAAACTACTACCTCTTCCCCATAGGCATGGGCCAGTATGAGATTCTGACGGTATGATAACTTTAAGTAAATATATCACGGTATTGTGATTACAGATCAAAAATGTGTTTTTTGAAATGTCTGGGCAAAAAACACAAAGGAATATTTGGAACAGTAAACATGTATGTGACATTAAAATGATGAAATAAATAAATTCCTCTCAATAAATTCAAAATAAATGCAGTCCCCTCAGTGAGCATAAACCTGCAGCTCGACAAGCAAAGAACATAAATAATTTTTTCTTTTCTGTTGAATGACAATATGAAACATATTTCTTCTTTTTCTTCTTCAAACAAATATAGCCTCATTTAGTTTTTTATCTAAGACCAGATTTTACATGATTACACAGAACTAATCACGATGCAGTTATCTTTGCCAATTGCGTGTTTTAACTGAACAGCGCTTGAACACACCACAGTGCAACTCGATACAACCTTTGTCCCAAACAAAGGAAACAAATGAAATCACGTACCAAACGCAGTTCACTGGGTCATTTAGTCTAATGCTTCAGTTGTACCGGAAGGCTAACAACAGCCTCTGGAAATTCTTAAAACATATTGACATGTCAGCTCTTCACGTGCTTTGCTAAACTGACCACCTAAGTCACATTACCTTTGGTTAGCTCTGTTCTGCAGCGTCTCTCAATATGGACTTGTATCTTTTGGCTCTTCATGTTCATCTGTCTCAAATGCAAAGTACTTTGAAACAGTCCTCTTGTCTTTTAGTCTGCGGTGGCAGAATCTTACAAATAGAGCAAAAGAGCAGAGCAGAGACAGCAGCGGGGGGATGGAGGGGGAGGCTGGGAATGCTCATACTGCAGGAATGGTATGAAGGAAAATATTAGTGGTTTTAAAATTTTTCAAACCATGCTATACTTTGAAACCGGCCCATGCCTACTTCTCTGAAATTAAGACAAAGCTAAGAGGTTACCATTTTGACAGTGAATTTACTGGCTGTTGTAGACCATCTCAGGTCCAGGACATCAATCTCTAGTCAGGGCCCAGACCGAAAACTCCGCCCACCCCACTGAGCAGGAAGGATTCTCCTGGTCTGGCATTGCACTTTGTGGGTCAGAATCTCAATCCCACGGCAATGAAACAACATCTATGTGATTATACAACAGCTTGTGGTGACAAATTTGGATTTTAGTTGCCTTGCTCAACCAAACTTGTCACGTCTACATCCCTTACTGCACTCATGCATTCAGACTCATGCATTCAGATCACCCAGGACTCTGGCATGCCCCTGCTCCACTGTGATCTGCTGCAATTAGGACAATCACATTCATCTGCCACTCTGCTGTAGCTGTAATTAGTTCAACCTTCTCACATCTATCACTCATTGTCTCTGCTACCATTTAAAGCCCAGTGTTTCCCCTGATTAGCTGTCAGTTTGTCAGGATCCCTGATCCTGTTGTTTCTCCTGTGACCTGTTTCCTGAGTTCCTTGTGTCTTTCCAGTTTGTGGCTGACTTATTTTTTACACTTACTGTTTCTTGTTTTGTCACCTGCTACATTTGTTGGATTTTACTTGCCTGCCCTAGTTTTTCACATTTTGCTTTTTGGATTTTTTTGGATTGTTTCTAATGATTGACTGGATCAGCTCACCATTTAAGCTTGCCTTTTGTTGGATTACTTTTCAGTGTTAGTGTCTTGCATTGTGGGTCCTCCTTTTGTTTAAACCGTGACAAATGTTTTTCACGCACTCCACAGTAGGTGAAACGCTCCCAGGTAAGGTAATGACCACTTGCACAGATTAAATTTGTAAGGGCAACGACCAATGAGGAAGTGCTAGGGAAAATCTAACCCCATTACTATGAGAATGCAAGGTGAATGCAATGCCAGACAAGAGAATCAAGTCCACTTAGTGGAGTGGGCGAAGTTTCTGGTCTGGGCCCAGGTTAGCCCATTTCTACAAGGGGATAGGCTTCACAACTGCTAGATTATGCGCGAACGTAGGAGAGAACAATGTTAAAAAATAAATGTGCTAGAATAGTTTTTAAATTACCATATCTACCATAGGCCATGAACTTATCCTTCATGTCCCAAAACACAAGATATAATGAAATCACGGTGTGATCCAGAGGAAACATTACTAAATCTTTGATTTTTTTTACCTTGTTGAAATAGCTTGCCCTCCCAATTGGTCCAATCTCATCTGTGTAGTTAAGGAACCCGATGCTGGCCTCAGTCAAGCCATAACCCTCTCTGATCTTGATTTTACCAAAGCGTTTGACAAACGCCTTCCAAACATCTGATCTCAGACCGCTTCCTGCTGCCAGACGAACACTGTGAGCCTTCTCCTCTGGAACCTGGAGGCAGAATAAGACTTCGACTGAAAAAAGTTGAAAGAGTTGAGTTGCATCCTAGAAGACTGTCCTTGGTTAGTCTTTTTCTGCATGTGAGTCCCTACTGGTAATGGTTACATTTTGATTTTTCAAAGTAACAGACCTAACTTTTGAAAACAAAAAATGCTGGCTTGTCCATAGTCAAATGAGAACATTTACTATACATCATGTGCTTTTGTGATGGTCCCTGGTTAGACAGCTTGTCTCTCTCCCTCTCTCTCTCTCTGCTCTACCAGTGCCAGCCACCCTTCGTTTTTTTATGGCCTCTTGTTTTATTTTTCACTTCACGATACCAAACTAAGAAATTTCCCTGAATGCTACTAAAATCACTAATAAATACAACTCATCCTAGTATTTTCAGTTTGTGTCCTTTGCTGAATAATTGTCATGGCCAGTGCTCCAGGTCAGTGTGTCCTGTACAGAGATGCATCTGGGACATGTTTAGCTAAGCTTTGCAGAGAGTTTATAAGCAATAGGAAACTACTTATAAAAAATGAAGAAAGATGTACATAATTAGACAATATCTAAACAACACTTGATTAAACCCTTGGAGCACACTTGTCAATATGTTGTGCTGATCAGTGTTGGGGTTATTACCCAGAAACACATTACTCGTTACTTTTTTTCAAGACAGGTAAAAATGCTGTATTAAGAAGACAGAAAAGTAACAGTCAAATATGGTAAGCATTAGGGATACAACAACACAGTCAGCCCACGGTTCAATATGAACTTTTGTTTTTGGGTCATGGTTTCAATGTGTATTCTGTGTGCAAGGAGAGAAAAAAACAACAGCTTTGTATTTAAAAAAAAATCTTTGTTTGCCTATTAGCTAAAAAAAATGATCCATTCAGACACACTCGTGTATTGTAAAATGTGAAATAAATGTGTCTTTCTATATTTATTTTATTTTTTGGTGATCTTTATCTTTATGGGTCATATGCTTCTCCGTAATATAATAGAATTCTTTTTTTTAATTTTCATAGATGAGGCACAGTGCTTGGGTAAGTCTGAATGCATTTTAGATTGTTACTTAATAAACCCAATAATGCCTCATTGGAAACATCTAAAATGTCAATAAATTAAACCGAAATGCTGACATTAAACAATTCTACCTGAAGTTTAGAAAGAATCGTTCAGCACTGGATCTCCTCTCTCCTCTTGCTGCACTGCTGTCTGTAACGTAGCTGCTGCTAGAGACAGGGCTGGTTGTTAGCAGCATCAGCGCTACACAAAAGTTTGAAAGGTTTTAAATTTGCAGCAAGCTAAGCTAATTGGTTAAACAGCATACAGACAGCTTTCTTTTTAGCTCATTTGTAACAATTAGCTGTTAGCTGCTGGGCTCGTGTGCTGTGCTTTTAACTGTCTAGAAACGGATAAGAAGAGATCGTCTCCTCTCAAAAATAAATGGACTGGTTGGTAAAACACAATAATTCTATTTTTTGTTAAAAGTCAGTGTTTCTCCAACAGACACAGTACATCAGGAGGGAAAAAGAAACAGATCAGCGCTTACAGAAAAGCCCGCTTCCTCAAACTCTGCTCCTAAACTCCACTCGTTGTGTGAAATGAGTGACTGCAGCGTTGTGCTTGGCTGGGAGGCGTGGACACATGCTGCATTCACAGGCTGCTCTGATGCTCCTACAGAGCCAATTCAGGGAGAAATACATCAAAACTAATTACATTATACTTTATGCAAAACCGAAATTACGCAATTTCAAAGTTCGTATTGAACTGTGGATGGCGTACCGTACTGAATTGTTGCATCCCTGCATGGTAAACATCTGATACTTACCAATAACATAGAAATAGGTTACTTGTGCTTTAAAACATTTTATTTGCTATTGATAACATTTTGGTAAAGGGTAATAAAAGCAATACAGTAACATTTTAATTAACCACATTCAACATATATTTCAATATCTCGATCACATCACCCTGTAATTCAATAAAATATCAGTAAATGCATGTTCCCATAGTGGAAACAGGGGCAATTGCTCCAGAACCTAAAACCACACAGGTCTCAAAAAGTGTAGGTCTTCTGCATGTCAACCGATTTTGCAATTTTATTAATTAACATCTTTGGGACTTTATACCACTTAAGTACAATATAAATTAAGGGAGGAGTTACATTGTTACTAGGGCTTAAGATGAACTTTTTTGCTAACCATCCACTGTGGCTGATAGTTTTCCAAAGTAAATAGCTAGCCACGTTTTCCAATGTGTGGGCATAGTAAACTAAACCTATTTTTGGGAATTGCAAGAATATTTCAGAGTCATAGACGACATCCTCATAATCACAGTAACTCACTCTCAAAATGTAAAAAAAAAATAGTGCTAGTTGTATTTAATGAGATTGCTGCAAACTACACAAACTGGTGTTTTTCTTTTGGCTATGCTTTGGCTCCTCTTGAAATTCTTTCTACGAACCACAAGATGTAATTTGAACAAATTTTTTTGTGGCACAAATTGGAAGAATGCCCCAAGGCTTTAAAAGCCATATTCACCATCACTTACTGTCATCTGAGATCATCTTTTGGAATATACCCAGATCTTACTACTTAAAGAGCAAATTCCAAAACAATTCCTGAGCACAAATTTAGCCCAATTAATAGAAAAAATCTGTACTATCCATATGATCATGATATTATCATTATTTGATCACACTGTAGCCTCTTGGGAACAACATTGTGTCTTCAAACTTTCAGTGTTATTAATTAGGGGAAGGAAAATAACTTGTGTTTTAAATGTAGTCAGTCTTACTGTGGGATGGTTGACCAGGTATCGACAGAGCTCTCCTATGTACTGCACCACTGTCACGTTGTATTTCACACAGTCTTTCCAAAACTGACTGGCAGAAAACTTCTTTTTTAACACACATGTTGCACCTGTGATCCAAAGAAGAAGATGGCAAAGTAAACTGTAAGTGAGGAAAGACAATATATAGCAAAACCTTTTAAATTATTTTTTCTAACAATACTACATGTCTAACAATGTCATTGCAAATTAATTATGGTTGCAGTGAGAAATAGCTACTTAGTTTCGGCATTTTTTCATGTGTATAAAGTGACATTTCTTTAAACATCTTTAAAAGTAAGAAGGATGTTTATCATCATATAGATTTTTTCCAGAATCTCCTTTATATTGTGTTGAAAATAAGTAATTGTAATTGTAAATGCTTGTCATGCTACCACAGGGGAAACAGAGCAAGGTACAGGTCCAACCTGAAGAATGGCTGAATGAATAAATGAATGAATGTATGAATTAATTCTTTATTTCAAGCAAAATAAAATTAAACACAATAAACAAAATAAGGTAAAACAAACAGCAGACATGTTCTGGTTAAAGAAGTGTACACTTCTACCCCTTCTCACTATACATCAATCATTTAATTAAAAAATAATTGTTGACAACTATTCCAGACATACTGTATATACAACCATAATGTAGAAAAGAATACAATCCCAGATTACTTACAACACCTATGAAATAGATAAACTCCATCTCAACCACCACCCAAATTACATCCAGTGCCAAAATCCTGACCCATCAAGCTATCCCCGCTTCTTCTGCATACATTCTAAAAATGTTGCGTCTGTCCTTTTTTTTTTTTTCAGAGATTGAATTTTCCTCTTAAATTACAATCATCCTCCCTGTCACAAAACATTTTTTTTAAATATCACCCAGAAGTAGATTATTTCTTGCTTCGTCTTGCTTTGCACATTATTTGTACCGTTTTAAATTTAATCAAATCCACAAATTCAAATGCATTTTAAAAACAGTGTGTTCACATGTTCCCTATATCCCACATTATGCACAATCCTAATGGGTTGTTGTGTGTGTAATGTATATAAGTTGCTTTTGTTGGATGATGATGATGGAGTATTAGATGATATACAGTGATTTACGGTATAGTATGTGTCTTGATTTTCCCATAACTGCTATGCTCCTTGCCATCTTTGATTGACTGTGACATATTTGAGGTTTCCAGCTGATTTTGTCATCTAGTATCACTCCCACAAATTTAATTTTATACACTCTTCTATATTAACATTAACCATTGTAATTTGCACTTGTGTTCAATTTTCCGATTTCCAAATCACATTGTTTTGGTCTTTCTTAGGAACAATTTGTTTTCGGCCAACCATCTTTTCAATTTGTACATTTCTGTTGTGAGTTTCTCTGCTCTCACAAGATACCGGCAGACATAGCCAGGACCCTGGGCTCTCTGTGGATCACCATCACCGTGGGCAGGAAGCAAAAGCAATGAATAAGATTATCAGGGAATGTTGCATTCTGTTAATCATACAGACCTGGCTTCACTCACTCATTCTGGACACGGCTATGGGGCTAGCAGGCCGCACAGCACACCGGCATGACAGTACGAAGGACTCCGGTAAGAGCTAGGGAGGGGGGTTATGCGTTTATGTGAACAATGGCTAGTGTACTCACATTAAGGCTATAGCTAGCCACTGCTCCCCAGACCTGGAATAAATGATTGGTAAATGCAGGCCCGTATATCTTCCCTGGGAGTTTACTGTCGTCTTACTAACTGCTGTGTGTACACACCACCTAGGGCTGGACGTTTATGGCAAAAATAATTATCCCGATTATTTTGACTGATACTGTTATTCTGATTTTTTTAACACGATTATTTATTGGCTATAAGAACATCACGCATTTTTGAGAATTGACACTGGTGTTTCTTTTAAAAAGCTGCTGTCTTTACTGTTAAACCTAAATACAATTGAACTGAAAGACAAAGAAATAAATCATACATTTATTAAAACAAAAATAAATAATGTATAAAAGATTAAATGATATTACCAATTATGTTGCAGTGCACTGCCACAACCTACTGCACACTAAAAACATTTACTGTATTTATTTTGGGGCATTTCACATGTCCTCAGTGAGAAAAAAAATGATGACATCGGTAATTTCCCATGCCTACGGGCTCTGGACTGATGAATGAAGTTGAGCTCTGCTCAATGTTAAATCGACGGAGGTGGTCGCTCAGGTCACTGTAATCGCGCTGCTCACTGCAGCCCAGCTGCCAGACGCCCTTTGTTGCAAGCATACCTTGAAAATGAATGGCAGCTGGCTGCCTTTGACGCTCATGAAGCTTTTGATGTGAGCTCACAATAATGTGCTGTAAAGTGTGTCCTGGATTAAAGTTGAAGGAGAAAAAAACAGTGTTTTCACCACAGCGTCTGTTTTATCTTTCTTCCTAACCCTTTGTTGCCAAACACAATTTCGTTGTGTAGTAATATGCAACGACAATAAAGTACCTATCCTGTCCTTAACCCTGCAGCTCGTTTTTTGCCTTCTTACAGGCACTATACTAATGAAGTCTCAAAGCAACTGAAGAGGTGATGTATTGTGACTCGCTGCTCTTAACTTACGCTGAAACTTCTGTTTGGTCTCTGGGGGACGGGCCGAGCACATTTGCTCGGAAAGGATTTACAACACAAGACAGAACGCCAGTAACTGGTAGACTCATCATGCAGCATATAATCATTTCTCTCGATTATCTTGTTTTTATGATTGTGGGAGGCCAAAATTGTAATTGAAACTGTAACTGGATTAATTGTCCAGCCCTAGTTTTATGTGAACACAAACAGAAAACATTTCGCAACTCTGTGGGGTAAATGTTAAAACAGTTTTGGTCTTACAGTCTGGCAAGCAGCCTTAAAGGACAACTTCGGTCATTTTACACATGCAGCTCTATTGCTCAAGCTACCCGAGACTTGCTATTACCAAAGACGCGAC
>JAPQLA010000011.1:1763547-1784134 GCA_029822935.1 Naso vlamingii
CCATGTACAATAAAAAAACATAAATGTTTCCATTTGATGCATTGTACCAGAGTTAGCTCAAAGCTAATTTACATCTGTAGTCCATTGTGTCTGTTTAGTGCATGTAATCAACTAATCAACTATTAAGGGTACACCACAACACCTGTTAAGATTGTGATAGAAAGTTCTTTCACCAGTATTAATAAATCTTAATAGTTACTTCATTGGACATTCTGTCATTTGATCTGCTACTTCAGTGTAAAAATATCGCCTCTACCACTGACTACCAAGGCCTACACTAACCACATTTATCCACCTTACCCAGATGCAGTCTAGCTATATACTATATTCTCACGTAGTCTTGTTTCTGAAGTCCCATTTGATCGCATGTGTTTCTGTGACATTCCAAAGCCTTGGAATCAAAACTCTGAAATCACCATCTGATATATACTTTGTCAGCGGCGCCTTGATGTATCAAACATTAAAGGTTTCCTCACCATTGTAAGAATTTTTACAGTGCATTGCCCAAACCTACAAAAATTCTAACTCTCAGAGATACAATAACATCTGAGACACAAGTTTGATGAAAACAAAATGGCAATATTACGTTGAAAAGAAATAAAAAACTAAATCCATTTCTGGAATTGTAAAAGAGGAGCATTGCCTTTGCTCAAAGTAGACAACTTCAGTAAATTTGTGTGTGACCTGAATACGGAAGGTGTGCTTCAAAATATGTTTGACTTAATAAAAAAAAAAATCTAATGTCACAATGCTGTGTTACTTTATATTCATTGTTATAATTTAATCATATTGTCTTATGGAATTTCTAAAACTGTATTCATGCACCACATGATTCTGAAATTCTTTCTGATGACAAAACATGCTTAAACTGTAAAACAAAGACTTCAGAAATACTAAAACAGAAAATAGGGAATGATTTAAAAAACATATTAGCAAGAATCTGAAAAAATTAGAACTGATTATAAAAGGTTCTCTCTAAAAAAAATTCCAGCTTTATTGTTGAAGAATTTCTTCCTCACTGTGACTTAATATATGCAGCATTCTAAATTACATTGACACAATTCTGTGAGTGATACCAAAGATACATGATGAACAACAGGTCCTGGTGAAGGAACTTACCCTTTGCTCTTGGAAATGTAACCCATGGATTGGGCCATTCTATGAATGAAAGCCCTCTCAGTGCTGGAGAAGGAGGAGGGAAAATCCATCTCTGTTCAGTCAGGGAAAGGAAAGAGTAAATATTAGGATCATACCTTTCCGCCAACACTGGCATGAATATTAGACATGACATTGTCATACCTCTATTATATGACAAAAACTAATGCTTTACTAGTGCTCTGCTTTTATTTTCTGATACTAGACAATACAGTTATACCTTTCTGGTCACTGTAACGGAACCTCTCCAGAGAAAGGTTAACTGCTATTTTGACTTCTTCATCGATGTGAATTTCTCTGGGGCCTTCTGTGATGGAACCCCGGGGAGGTGGTTTCTGGGTCTTGACTGTTTTTTGTAAAGCTATACCAGCATTCCACATGATGCACTGCAACAAAACAACAGTTTATTTTGTTGACCAAAGGTGGAAAAAGACACATACTCATCACAGCTCATCTGTTGAAAACTTTTAAAACAGCTAATCAAATAAACTTCTGAGTTTGTTTGTGCAATTTAAAGTCTTTTCAGATTAGCACTTTATGGAGTACTTTATGTATTTCTTCTTCTTCTTATGCTGTTTACAGGTGCGCAGTGTGGTTTACTTATGATACACATTTGATTCTAAATTACATAAAGTGCTAATCTGAGCCTAAAAATAAAATAACGTGGTAAATTAAAAAAAATCACAACAAGCACACAGAACCATCTAGAGTAGTTGGAAAGTTTATCTGATGACAGAAGCAAAGCTGGCACTTCCATCTGACTACCAGTATTTGAGCTAAGCTAATTAGCAGTGAGCCAGCTCTGTCTCTTCCTTGTTACTGCACACACAGTCGAAATAATAGTATTTATCTTCTTGTCTGGAACTTGGGAGGAAAGCAAATAAAGGAAAAAAAAAGCTGTAATATCCCTTCAGGATCTATGCTCCTGGATGCCCCTTTATTTCTTTTCTAATACATACTCATGAAGGCAGGGGATTTAAAAAAGAAAACTCAAAAAACTGTGGAATACAAGGCATCAGTCAGTTGTTAATGACTTTGTTTATAGAGAAAATATCTGACACACCAGATGGTTTGTTACACAGAACCATCTGGGAAGTCATCTTGGGAAAGGGGCATGCACTTTCAAAAAATACTTTTCAGCCAGTTGGATGAACCATCACAGTCTATCATGGGCTAATTCAAATGATCAGATCAACAACCCATATGATGTAGTAGAAGAGCACAACCAGTGGAGCCAGTTCATAATCAAAGTCATTGCAGAGCCAGTCAGGAGAAGAGAGGAAACATATATTTCATTGAGAAAAGTATTCATTAGCATTCTTTGCTCTTCTTTCACTGAAGAAATACTCCCCTGTTCTGATGTAACTGATGCTAGAGCAGCATCTATGCCATCCACTTTAGTCACTATTGTTTTTAAATGAATTTCTCATCACTGGTCATCAGACCTCAACAACGCCTATAGCAGCCAGTAGTTTCTTAGAGGATGCTGACTGATCCAAACCTCTGTGGTTCAGACACAAGCACATAGCTTGAAGCCTGGGTAGATGGATTCACCAGATCATGTCATCTGGAAATTCAGCTGTCCCACACGGCCTGTTACCTTCAGTGCTGCTTGGCACCATGAACTCATTTAAGTTTCCTAATTTATGAGTGATAGTCTAGCTGAAAGGACACACAAGGATTACACCATACACTGACATATAGCTCTTCATAGCTCAGTTTTAAATATTTGTTTAAATAGATTTCTATCAATGTATTTCACTTTGGTTTTTGTAAAGCCCTTTATGCTCTGTGACTGGTAAATTCTGTGCAAATAAAATGTATAAATCATTTAAATTATGGCCTGAATCCCTTCAAATTTAAAGGATAATGTACATTATTCAAAGTTTTAGTCAATGTAATCCATCCTGCCCTACCATGTAATTCGGGGGTGTTTGAGAGCGATTCCGCGACTGATTGGATATAGCTTTTTCAAAATATTTTTGATTATAAACTACCAACTGAGTGTAATATGATCCTTAACATGATCATATTACCTGTTTTGCAGAGCTCTAATAAAAGCCTTATTGTTAAGGGAATGTTGCAACACTTTTTCACAACATCAGAGGGTTCTTTGTTTGTTTGTTTTTTTATTTCAAGAGTTTTTAAAGACATTTACGGTTTCTCACATTTTACATGTGTTTTCAATGACTGAAAAATTGAGCAACTTTTTCCATTATTTTCCAGCACACATGGGAACTCATTAGCTTTTCTCTGTCACTTGAACCGCAAATTGTCATTGTCAAACGAAGTATTATGTGATAACCTAATATCTAATAATAATAATCCATTCTTAGTTTCAATGGCCAAGAGGCTGAAAGGAATCATTATAATATTGGAGAAACTAGACCTATTCAGTGGGGTGGTAATTAGCTATTTAAAAAATGACCCCACCCCAACTTCTACATCACAACTTCATGAGCAGGCAGTTTCGTCGTGCCGTGTTACGCGACTGTTACGTCATATCACACTACTGTGTAGCCTGTATATCTTTCATTACTACGGAATATTGCATATTTCTGCTCAAAAGCAAACGATAACAAATCTGCATTGTTATTATAATAACACTATATGGAATACTAAGGCTTGAATCAAACTGAGAGCGTCAGAGGACAGCTACACGGCTGCTATTTGCGAGGAGGGAAAGAGAACGTACTGTAAGTTTCCATATTTAACGATGGTGCAGTGCCTCTGTAGAGGATGCCTGACGATGTTTAGTGTTTTCCAGTTGTTGGAAAACCTGTACCATTTGACAGACTTGACAGGAAAAACATAAAGCTCGGATTCAACGTTACTGTATTTCTACGTTGGGAAAACTAGGACAAACTTGTAATGTAAAGGGGTAACTCGAAATTAATGATTTCAAGCCATTAAAAACTCATATTGATAGCAGAAGAATCGTTGTTGCGGAACATTGAAGTTTAGATTAACGTTAACGTTAGCTACAGTCGCTTACAAAGCCGCAGGATTTCATTTCACCGGTATCGAAACACACTAATGTAGCTCAGTTAACGTTAGCTGTACGGGTGCGACAGACATAATGATAAGAAAACTTTGTCTTCATGCCCAACCTTTTCTTGAAACTTATTAAAGCTGTTACTGTGCCTCGATTACTGACGAGCTAGGCAATGCTCTCAAACGAAACTGCTCGAAGTCAGCTTAGAGGAAGGCTCTTCACTAAAACGTCCTGCGTGCTTCGCCTGTGTTCCACTGGCAGTGGTGCCGCCAACTAGCGTACATCCGGTCCGAGTCCTTCAGAATGCAACAAGGACAAACCCTATAATGGGCCTGAGAACATACTTTCTCAAAAATAAATAGGAGCGTAGATAATTTGTTACATTTGAATTGCAATGACTGCTTTAAAGCAATTTGGTTAAAGCATGAATTTCTTACTATTACCTCTCTTTTCGAATGAGAAAATGTAATTTCCGGTTAAGTGTTCCGCCTTCATAATAAGACAAAATACGGTATTTACTGAATCTGATATGTAAAAATTGCTTTAACATTAAGTTTAATAAATGGGTGACACTTTTGTTGAAGATGTGCCTCAGCTAACGTTATTCAGTTTCGGGGGAAAAAGAAGGGCATGATCTTCATAACCTTGAATGTACACTGAAAATTTCATTTGTTGAAGTCACATATTCAACAAGTACTTTTAAAATTACTAAGCGTTTGATAGACATGGCAGTCGATTCTGCTTTCAAATGTCCAGCAGTCTTATTTTAAGTTGGCTATTCTCTCCAGAAAGAATTTTTACAAACATCCTAAACAGGACATGTAGCCTGAAGCATGTCCCTTAATCTAGCCGTTCACTTACTAGCAACAGTTACATTTCTTCTATTTTTGGTGTGTTATGTGTCATGTTAAAGGGAAAATATGCTAAATAAGTGTTTGATGATGTCATGCTTAAATTTATATCACTAAAATTCTTTCTGGATTTATTTTTATTACTTGCATTTCAAATTGTTAGAAACTGTAGGGTGGGGTCATGATCTTTTTATTTCTAAATGAGGGCATACAAGGGAAAAAAAACACAGTTAATAGACTAAGAATACAAGTGTACAGTGTATATAGCTGGTACCAAAATATCAACCTTTCCTTAGCACAGTGGTTCTCAAACTGTGGAGTATGGAACCTATGGATAACTAGGCAAATAGCACGGAATGAAAATAAGATCACTGAATATGATTATGTATTATTATATAATGTAGGGAAACAAACTACTCATATTATTGTATCGCTAGGTAAAAACCATAGGTTCTGAGAGGCATACATTGCTATGGGCATTAGTAGAGTGGAATGCGAGGAAAAAACTTTGAGAACCACTTCTCCAGGAGAAAGTAAACTTTAAAATTTTACTTACAACAAAAGGAAGAGTCTGTCTATGCTTAACAAAGCTCCAGTTCTATATTGCAAGCTCTTAACAGTGTGCAAGACTTCTTTTGTAAACTGCACCTGTTACCCAAATCTTTTCTGAGTGTGCATAGAGTTACAAAAACATATTCCATAGTGCATATTTTTAACTCATATTAAAAATATAACAAGCAGGGTGGAAAATAGGCTTTATTAATATTCACATTTAAAGTCAAACCACCACTGAGCCGAAAGGACAAGCTGAAATCATCTATGTGTACAAGCAACAACAAAAAGAAAAAACAAATAAAACACTGTCAAACATCAAAAGAAGAGGATTTACTCATCTCACGTATGCATGTATATGGTATTCCCTACATGTACATTTGCGTGTGGATCTACTTAAGAGAGTGGTCAGACATTTACTGATTCTATAAAAGTCTTTAATGTTTTTCACTCTGGTGGCTACAAATCTCTTAATGTGGCCCTTTGGAAGAGTCTGTTGTAAAGCTTTTGAGACTAACCTATGTTCAAAGTAGTGTAACGCTATGATCCTCCATCATGGCCAATAGCCCAAGGGTCTGCAAGTTTTCTTTAATTACAAGACTACTGAAAACTAGACATACAAATACAAGTTGGAACTGCAAATAAAACTCAACACAAAAGCTCAATTGACCAATGAGATAGTTTTCTCCGGACCACTACAATGCCACAATGGTTATTTAATTAAAATAATAATAATTACAATTGGCAATGTACAACCTTAACATGAAAATTAAATTGCAAACCCCACTTTTGTATTTACATTGAAATGAAATTCAGTTTAACTTACTTTCTAGAAAAATAGAGAAAAGGTCCTTTACAAGATTATTTCAGTAAGGGTTGGTCTCTTAATAATTTACTTTGACAGTTTTCACAAAAGATGCACGGAAGAACCCTGACGTTATGGACCTTTACACTTTCATTAGAGACGAGGTAACATCTGAACAAATATGAATCAAAATAGTAGTAAATTTTACAATTTCAATTACGTTGCATACTGTCATCCAATTATTAATATCACTATGCAGTGACAAAATGTAAAGTACACCGGAAAAAGAATTGTAGTTTTAAGTTGTCATTTAATTTTTATTGCCTTAATTATGTTTTTTTAAACATCAGTTTGTCTTAATGATTTCATTTTAATACCGGCAGTCATAGACTTTCCTAATGAAGATTATTATTCTATTTTATTCTGCAGTATTTCCTATATAAATTCTAAAGTAACTTTGGTAAGAAAACAAAACACAATAATAAAACCCACCTTTTATTAGCATCCAAAATTTTAAAACATTTTTGGGGGCCATTCGGAAGAATGAAGGAAATGATCACTGCCAAAGTTATTATCTGAATCGATGTTGTCTTATAACCTCAATTCACTGGCCATACTCAGATATCAAAGGTGAATTTACTACTTTTAACTGTCACCTAACATATTCTAAAACTATTACATTTTCAAAACTCTTCATCTCTGTCTTTAAAAGACGAATCATTTATCTGACCAGTCCTCTGCTTCTGGTCAATGGGCATCTCTTACAGGTTGAACAATTTAGGTATTCAGAGATGAAGAAGTAAAAATTAAATTTAGGATTGTACGGTGGACAGATTGAAGACAATTTTGTGACATCACACTTGTATAAGATCTGAAAAGATGAGTAGAAAAGATAAATGATCCAGAGAAGCCTACTTGGTGGACAACTCCTCATTGTAAATGTGGGCTTATGACAAGCAAGGCAAGAGACAAAAAGGCATGTGCCTGGACTATAGGGTTTAAAGTCTCTGAGGCAATAGTGTGTCGTTCCAAGAGGGGCACAGCATCTCATTATCAATGTCAATAGTCAAAACATTTCATGATGGCGTCTCTATCAAATTTGAAATTGAGAAAAGCCTTGGAAGATAGCAGGTGTTCACAGACTCTGCTGTTGACTATCTGGTGACCGTTGGAGCTGCTGCATGGAGACACATCTGTGAAAAGAAAACCTACTTGTTTAATTTGTAGAGGATGTTCATTCCGTACAAGATCTGAATCTGTAAGAACTGTTTTTTATTTCCCATTTTCCTATTACCCAATACTGAAGTAGTCGCACTGGGATTAAGGTTTTAAAAAAAAAAAAAGGATAAGAACTGATCGTAACATTACTCACTGAATTTATTAGGGATCACAGATCTTTAAAATAATGTCATCTTACATTAGTGCACTCTAGCACTAGTGATGTCCACAGCTTTTTCTTTGTACATATGACCCTCCAGCACCTCATATTGTAAATGTTCCAGTAACTTTAAAAGTTGGTCTCATGATAAAAAAGGAGGCAGCACTGTAATTCTGTGAAGGTACTGACAACTCAGGATCCAGTAACACAATGTCAACTGGACAGATCCTACACAGCTGAGGTGTAAATTTGTTGCTGTAACATTACTATACACTCACCAGCCACTTTATTAGAGACACCTTGCTAGTACTGGGTTGGACCCCCTTTTGCCTTCAGAGCTACCTTAATTCTTCATGGCATAGATTCAATAAGGTGCTTTAAACAGTCCTCAGAGATTCTGGTCCGTATTGACATGATAGCATCACACAGTTGCTGCAGATTTGTCAGCTGCACATCCATGATGCCAATCTCCGGTTCCACCACATCCCAAAGGTGCTCTATTGCATTGAGATCTGGTGACTGTGGAGACCAATGGAGTACAGTGAACTCATTGTCATGTTCAAGAAACCAGTTTGAGATTATCTGAGCTTTGTGACAGAGTGCATTATCCTGCTGAAAGTAGCCATCAGAAAATAGGTACACTGAGGTCATAAAGGGTTGGACATGATCAGCAACAATACTCAGGTAGGCTGTGGTGTTTAAACAATGCTCAGTTGGTACTGAGGGGCCCAACGTGTGCCAAGAAAGTATCCCCCACACCATTACACCACCACTACCACTACCAGCCTGAATCGTTGATACAAGGCAGGATGGAGCCATGCTTTCATGTTGTTTACACCAATTTCTGACCCCACCATCTGAATGTCACAGCAGAAATCGAGACTCATCAGACCAGGCAACGTTTTTCCAATCTTCTATTGTCCAATTTTGGTGAGCCCGTGTGAATTGTAGCCTCAGTTTTCTGTTCTTGGCTGACAGGAGTGGCACCCGGTGTGGTCTTCTGCTGCTGAAGCCCATCTGCTTCAAGATTTGATGTGTTGTGTGTTCAGAGATGGTCCTCTGCATACCTCTGTTGTAACAAGTGGTTATTTGAGTTACTGTTGCCTTTCTATCATCTCGAACCAGCCTGGCCATTTTCCTCTGACGTCTGGCATCAACAAGGCATTTTCGCCCAGAGAACTGTCGCTCACTGGATATCTTCTCTTTTTTGGACCATTCTCTGTAAACCCTAGAGATGCTTGTGTGTGAAAATCCCAGCAGATCAGCAGTTTCTGAAATACTCAGACGAGCCCATCTGGCATCAACAACCATACCACATTCAATGTCACTTGAATCACTTTTCTTCCCCATTGTGATGCTCAGTTTGAACTTCAGCAGGTTATCTTGACCATGTCTACATGCCTAAATGCATTGAGTTTCTGCCATGTGATTGGCTGGTTAGATATTTACGTTGACAAGCAGTTGAACAGGTGTCTCTCATGAAGTGGCTGGTGAGTGTAATGCTACAGTAAAATATGTTTTTTAAGATATTTTCACATGTAAACTTGCTCCCCTTTCAAAGGGTGGCAGTCTCAAAGTAAGACATGGTTGCTATACAAAACATACCTCTTTCAAAACTGTCTTGCAGTCGTCTGGGTTGAATTCTTTTATCTTCTTTCTGTGACAGAGTATAGCAGAGCAGTACTTTTTAAGTACAATTCTTTTTTTTTTTTTTTAAATCACTATATAGGGTAGTATCATACCACAGTCTGCCATATTAAAATTCTACATACAGTAGCTTAGAACCAGATCCACTGCCAGTAATTTTTTTTTTAAAACTTGAAAATATATAGTTTTAACCTGTTGGTTGCTTGCTCCACTGTCACTGGCCCCTTTCTTCATATATGGTGAGTCCTGACATTTTTTCCCATTTCCTTTCAAATTTGGGTTCTGCAGAGTAAAGAACAAAGGTTCAGAGAAAATTATGATGTACAGGGTTTCTCCCTGTGTACTGCAAGCCTGGCAGGCCTCCAAGCCTCAGTTGACCACCAGGCTAAGCATCAGGGATTTTTTTTTTTTAAAGATGAGTTACAAGTTTCTTTTACAAACCATACTCAAACACACTCAAACAGCTGGTCGGGAATCATAGACCGTAATTATATTTAAGGCTCCGTCTGGCTGCAATTTGCCAATAAAAAGAGGACAACAGCATTCAACACTAGGTATGTTCAATCACAAGTTCCAACTTTCATGGTTATCAACATTAGCTAGCTGGCCAAACAGTACGGGTGGGAATTAGGGATATGTCAAAGAGGGAAGATAAAAGCCATAAAACACTGGACAGTTTTCAGACAGTATATAGGTGATAATAGCGAACAAGAAAGAGACTACACTGCAAAGCAGCTCCACGGGTCAACAACAGTAGCGGTACAGCACCTCATTCCATTTGCAACATGTCGCCTCTCTCCATGACAGGTTCTTGTCAGCTCCTCCAACTTAAATAAACCAGTTGGCAAGTTTTTTTTTTTCTCACTAATCAATCAATTATGGAGCCCCTACAGGGACATAGGCAAAAATAAATAAACAAATAATAATAATAATAATAATAACAACTTGTGAGCACAAGAAACTACCTGTATACACCAAAAACTATTGCGTCACACCAGAAACCTTTGCCTGAATACAAGATAGTTTCTGATTGCTAAACTGATATCTGGTGAGACCATCCACTGCATTTCCGCTTGTGTTTGTGTGTGGAAATGACAGCACTAGACTTAGCCACACTGTACTTAAACCTAGGGCTTCATTCCTAAGTATTTAAACCTCTGGCTCAGTGACAGGGAAAAGACATCAGAAGTGTAGAGACAGAGAGACAGAGAGACAGACAGACAGACAGACACACACACACACACACACACACACGCACACACACACTCACTCACTCACACTCGACGTGTACACTTAGTACACAGACACACCGAAATCATCTTTGGCATATTCACTGAAGCCAGGAAAAAAGTGGGCCATTCGACTAAACGTCACTTGAATATGTTAGACAGCTTCTGCCTCCATAAAAAGAAAGGGCTGAGGATAAAATCTCATGCATAATATTACTCTGACAGTGCCAATTTGCACATGTACGCATTGAATTGGGCTTAAATGGTAAAATGAATTTGGCTATGTTGTTTTGTGCTGTGCAAGTTGGCTTTTGGACCACTTAAAACTGTGCGTATTTGTATTTGTATGTGGTTTTGTTCGCTGTGTGCAGTGTTATTGGACCCATTTGTATTGTGTGTTAGGGATGGGCAATGATTTTTTAATATTTGAATGGGAGGGGGGGTAAGCACCAGACAAAAGATGAGAATGATCCTTTTTTGTGGATTTATTCTGTGAGGATTTATTTGTCGTGTGGAAGAATGAGAAGCGCAAGCTGTAAGTACCATTTAGTAACATCAGTGTCCTAGCTATGTTTATTTTGTGTCAGTAAAGAGCTGGTGAGTACAGCTGAGTGCGGAGACATGCATGAGAGACAAAGGGAGGAGTATGCTTAAACAGAGTGTTTTGAGAGAATGCAGAAAATAGAAGAAGGAGAAAGGGCGTGAGTCACAGTTTTCTGAAGATCTACAAACTTTACTGTTCAGTCAGTTGTGTCTAGCTGCTTCATAGGAGTCAAAAATCAAAACCAAAGACCTGAAAGTGAGTATGTCTGCTTTAAATACTTTGTAATAAAGTCCCAGGTTAAAGAATAGTACAACTTACTCTTGTACTGTCATTTCCACACACAAACACAGGCCAAAATGCAGTGGATGGTCTTGCAAGATATCAGTTTAGCAATTAGAAATATCTTGTGCGAAACTGCTGCGTGCTCATGGGACAGTTTTTTGTGCTCACAAGATATTTTAATTGTTTTTGGTTCATATCCCTATGGGGCTCTGTAATTAATCAATCAGTCAGACTTTATTGTAATCACTTGTTATACAAACATATTTAATCACTTTTTACACAAACATAATGTAGCACAAAGCGCTTCACACAATAACAAACAATACCCTCCCAACCCACACACACACACATCAAAAGCAAAGACAGGAAACAAGGGAGAGAGAGGGGGAATGACAGAATGACAGCCTCTGTATATGGGGCGCCTGCTCTACCGACTGAACCATCGGGCGCCCCATGCAACTGAGTTTTGTAATAATCATAACTCAGAAAATTTTTTCTTACGAATCCAGAACATAGTTACAGTAGTCAATTCTGCATTTAAAGTGCTGTTTTTGTTATGTTTCTGATATGTGTCTCAAAGCTAAGATCTATATCAAAGATAACACCAAGGTTTTTTACTTCTTGGCTGGATGTTAGTGCCAGTGCAGTTTTGTATTCAGTTACTCTCTCTCAGCCTCAGGACCGATAATTTAGACCTCAGTTTTGTCCTGGTTGAGCACAAGAACATTCTCTGCCGTCTATGACTTGATATCTAAAACACAGTTAAAACGGGTATCAATTGGCTCTGAGTCATCAGGAGACACGGCAATGTACAGCTGCATATCATCTGCATAACTACAGATATTTATGCCGTGCCTCTGGATGACGTTTTCAAGTGGCAGCATGTAAAGATAAAAAAAAGTGTTCGACCTAAAACCGATCTTTTCCAACCTGGTTCAACTCATACTGGTTCAGCAGGCCGAAAGTCTTCTGCTGCTTGTGTTTTGCCCAGCCATCTCCTGGATATGCATCAGTACCTGCAAGGCGCCGGGACTTTGGCCTATTAGATGGAAGAAAGAAACAAGTGGGCATTTCCTACTATACACTGTCAAGACATATTACTAATACCTAGCTCTTCGCAACACTACTGCATGGTATCAAGCTTCATTTATTTGTCATTTTACAACACAGGCTAGCAGCTAGTTGTAGCCTGTTCATGCTACATCAAATGATTTGTTTACCAAATATTTTCTGTCACTGACTTTTTTTTCTTTTTCTTTTTAACAACAAAGAAAAAAATCTAAAAGCACTGTCAATAATCATATGTAGACCATCTGTTGTAGACTCCCTGCCTGGCTGGACACACAAACACTCCTCGATGTTAGGCAGAGGAGAGACAGGTGCGGTAAAGATAATGCTGTTGGTGTTAGGGGGCTTTTGAAAAAACTGTTGTGTTAGTTTGCTCCACACAACAACACAGTATCACCTGATTGGTGTTAGCTGTAAAGAAAACTTCCTGCTCTCATTTTTGACAATAAAAGTATTGCCATGTGGCTAATTACATATTTGCATTAACAAGCAGTTGAACAGGTGTACCTAATAAAGTGGCCGGTGAGTGTATATTGACATGTGATGATTGAAGACGGACAGTTGAAATATCTTGATGACTGATTAGCAAAGTGGGGACAAATGAGCAGGAGGGTAAGATGATCAGGAAACAGCACAGCTAATAAGAGAAGTAGGAACAGGTGAGTAGATGTGTGGCAATTACATTATGTGGAAAAGAGGGAAAATTTAAAGGCACCTTGATGGATAGGAAGAGAATGGCAGTGGTTTAAAGGAGATGAAAAGTGGTTGATTGGAAGAAAACTATAAGCAAAGAAATAGTCAACACATCACTCTGTAGCATGTGTAGCATGTATCCAACCAGATGAGACAGGTATCAAAGACGGATCTTCTGATAAGTTGGCGACCCGCATTACCTCCTGATTGACAAGTAATGAGGAGAAATAGATTTTTTATAGGTCAGTAGAATCACGTGACTTTTTCCAGACTGGACAAACCTTGCTGACCAAATTCATAATCCCAAATACAGACATTCATTTGTCAAAATCTTTCACCCACATAAGGGCAGTAAAAAAAAACTACAAAATATATGTATCATAATCAGTGTTTTAAAAATGTTTTGCTGAATTGTCACTGAGTGCTGTCTTTCAACTCTGAGAAAAATATCTTAAGCTGCTAAACGTTCTGCTGTATTCAGCATCTAGATACAAAGTGTGTGTCTACTGCTTAAAGCTGAGACAGTAGGTCTAGTGTACAGATTGTGCAAAGCTTTCTCACTAAAAGAAAGATGCAGCTGCTGGACAACAGTTTGTTGAGAGCAGGATGAGAGGGTTGGAAAACATAATAAGCAGTTGGAGAATATTCTCCATTGGAATGGCTACAATTTGTTTAAAAAAATTGAGCCTCTGGCTGTTAAACATAGTTTTGGTAATTCTTTTCAGAAGCATTCATTGTGACATTTGTAGAAAACCTCTTAAAAGCTCAATGGCAATCAAAATATCACATTTTCTGAGGGGGAAAACAAAAGTACACTGGCTGCAGCTACAGCAAGGCTGTAAATCATCCAACAAATCAACTGAGACGGCCCAAATGAATTCACTGGATGGCCTACCTGCCTGTCTTGCCTGTCCTGTCCTGTCCTGCCTTCATGCACTGCCCATGCATTCAATGTGTGTGACCACAGTCTTATGCAAAAAATAGGCAGAAAGCAACATCTGATTGAGCCAGGCATATGGAGAAGAACTGCAGCCACACTTTCCATTACTAGCTATACCCACAGCAGCTTCTACTGATAAACAAAGCAGTCAGCAGGATCCAACATCGGTGTGGTTGGGACAGAGTGGCTCTGGAGGTAGACTCGAATCAAGGGAGTGGGATTTTTTGGTTGGATAGTTTCAAAATGTAGCATGGTTTTAACAGTTTCTGTAGTCTTACCAACCTAATTTTAGGTGAGAAATGACTTTTCTCAGAGAATTTCAAGTCTGCTGAGAACAGAAGACATATATTTACCGAGCATTGTCCAATAGTTTGCATGGAGTAGTGCTGTTGTTTGCAAAGTCCTCATCACTGTCTGTTGATTCACCTCTCATCCTGCTGATCCAGTCTCTCAGTGGTCTGTACAATTGGAGCAGGAGGTATGTCATCAATGCCAGTCAGTTACTTGGAAAAAATTAAAATTACCCTTTTCAAGTCCAAACTTACAAAAGTTCATCAACAATGAGGGAACCACACGTATTTGTACAGATTAAAGGAGAGCTATTATCCATTTGCACAGAGGCCCATTCCTGCCCCCTCTCCCACTCTGCTCAGACACCGCTGTGCTCTGCTCTCTGCTTCAGGGATAGCTGTCAGCACCTTGTTTGAGATGGCTCAGATAAAGGGGGTTTTTTTGGTTGTTTTTTTTGTTTTGTTTTGTTTTTTTGTTTTTTTTGGGTGATTGGGGGGCAGTTAACTGTTAAACTTCCCTAAAAAGGCAAGCACCAAACAGAAGTTGAGAGCATTCTTGTTTCAAGTGGATCTATTCTGTGTGGTTTTATTTACTTTCTCAACAAGCACATGTGCTGGATTAACGGCTAAACTGCCGCTCAACGCCCGCACATTACTTTGTCCTGTTGAAGAGTGAGAAGCGCAAGCTGTAAGTAATGTTTTGTCAATGTCCTAGCTGTGTTTATTTTGTGTCAGTAAAGGGGCTGTGAGTACAGCAGAGTACAGAGATGTGCATGAGGGAAGACAGAGAAGTAGCTAACTGACAGACTATTTTGAGAGAAAGCAGAAAATACAAGAAAGACAGAGGGCGCAAGTCACTGTTTTCTGAAGATCTATAGGCTTTACTGTTTAGTCAGTTGTGTTTAGCTGCTCTTTAAGAGTCCAAAATCAAAATGAAAGACCCGAAAATTAGTATAATAGCTCTCCTTTAAAGCTAAGGTAGGCAACAACTGGAAATAAAGTTAGCTGAAGCATGAGACTCCCAAGGATGCAACTTTGCTGCACCCTCCCCTACCTGTTTTTGCTCCGGCTCATGTTTTACTTTGTTTGTTCTCTTAAAAGGTCAGTTTACACCAAAGATTGGCACTGAGACAAAACGGTGGTAGCAAAAGTTGCAGCAGTGTAAACTGGCCCGTTTCAGCTCAACTTAAGCCGGCTGTTGGTGTCGCCTGCAGACACTATTGTTGCCAGAGGCCGGTTTAAGAATGTAAGGCACCTCATTTGTTTCAACAGCCAGTCAGCTCGTGACAACATCACCTTTTTCTAAGAGGCACAGTGTAGAGAGGCCAATAGGAGCACACGCTCTGAAATTATCATGACTGGCCTAAAGTCTTGTCATGGTCTAAATACAGAACCAAGGAGAGGTGCAGAAGTGTAGTTTTCTATCAGACCACCAATATATGCTAAAGGTTATTATGGAATTTTCACATGATGACACCAGAGATTAACTTTCTACCCTAGCTTTAAACAAACAAGATACATGTTATTAAGTGATATTGAGAGGGGTCAGTAGGGCTGGGCAATAAATTGATTTCAAATCAAAATTCCAATTAATTTGTTTGGAGGATGTTAAAAAATGAGAAGTGTGAAAAATGATTTTCCCTTTAACAAGGGGCAGTACAGTAGCCTATGTCTCTCTCAGCTCTGGGCTCTGATTTTTTATAAGTGAAGTTTGGTGAAAGTTAGGTTGGCACTTTATTAATCCCAAATTGGGGGATTCATTTTTGTTTGATCATACCTTCATTTAAAAAGGTTTAGTTTGGTTAAAGCTAGGTTTGCACTTTATTCTCAATAAGGAATTTCAGGTTTGTTTGAAATAAAAACAACATATTTTAAATAATTCCTTTGTCCTTTGTAGTTAAAAAAAAATCAAAATAAAAAATCGAATGTGGTATGAAAAAATCTGAGATTTTATTTTCAGGCCATGTCGCCCAGCCCTAGGGGTTGGTACGGCATATCGTTGAACTACCACTCCATTCCTGTACACAGCAATAGACACAAGTTAATATCCACATTGTCAATGGAAAAAAAGATAAATTTTCTACACTCACCGTATGAATGGAATAGCCATGAAAAATTTGTTGGGGGCAAGTCCAAGTTTAGACTTTGGGGTCATGTCATTTCTGTGACACGGAAGCTTCTCGACAGAAAACCATTCAATGTTCTACAAGAAAAGAACAAGGTTGTGAGCATTATAGAGCTGTGCAGCTGTTGAGAATATAGGTAAAAATGGATTTCCTACCCTGATCTCTTTTCTTGTTTTAGGGTTAAACTTGGTATTTTTTGACACTCCTGGTATGATGTAGAGCCGCACCAGCTGGTCAGTGATTTTCTGCTCTATGTACACATCTTTGCAGATGCGATTCTTGATATCAAAGCCTGTCTCTTCAAACACCTGGAAAACATCTGGTATTTTGAACTATGAACTACAAGTAATTCATGCTTTCAATAGGTCACAGTTCAACATTAAAGAAAATGTGACTTACTTCACGAACTGCACAGTCATGAGGAGCTTCATCCTCATTAACTTTCCCCTTTGGAAAGCCCCAGCCTGACTTTGCAAGGTAGCCTTGAACAAGCAATACCTAAAGAGAAAAGATTTACCAATTAGCTGCCAAACATTGGTGTAGGGTTTTACTGGTGTATTTATGTGGTGTTTTCGCACAACTCTTTCAATGCGCTCTGTGATACTTCTGATGAGGGGGAGGGTGACCATGCCCTGGTTTTCTGCATTTGAAGTCTTCTTTTTTATCTTCTTATCTTCTTTGTTGTTATTTTGGACCCATTGTCTGGCTTTGTTTATGGCCCATCCTGGTTACAGACAGTGTGTGAGTACGTTTTTGATGTGTTGTTCTTCCTCCTGTCTGTCCTTTTCATCTGATATAATGGTGGCACGATCGTATAGCGTTCGGACTACTGATAGTTTATGTGTTGATGTTCTGACATTCAAAGTAAATATTGATCTGTGTGTGGGGGTTTTCTGTAAACTTTTGTTTTTATGCTGCCATCCTCTCTGTGTCGAATTTTCATGTCCAAGAAGGCTATGGATCGGTTTGTCTCCTCTTCATGCGTGAATTTTATGCTGCCAGTGTCATCTATTGAGTTCAGGTGGTCTGTGAGTTCCTGAGTGTGCCCAGCCTTAACTTATTCCAGAATGTCGTCCACATACCTTTTCCAGAGGGACAGTTTACATTGTTTGGGGGCTGTGGCTATAGCTTTAGCTTCCAGGTCTTCCATGAAAAATCCACTCATGATGGCTGATAGTGGGTCATCCATTGCAAATCCTTCCTTCTGTCTGTATATTGTCCCTTTGAATTTGAAGTATGTGGGTTTAACTAAAACATTAGCAGCTGGAATATGTCCTCCACTGTTTGGTTCATTCTTTTATGTTAAGTCTTTTCTGCTTTAAGGCAGTTCTGTACTATGTTTAAAGTGGCGTTGATGGAGGTTTTTGTAAACAGAGACACTACATCATGTGATATGAATACCTCCTCTGTCTCTACTTTGATACTGCTAAGTTCTTTTGCCAGCTGTTTTGTGTTTTTACAGTCCGGAAGAGAGCCCCCAGGACACTAAACCGGGATGAGGGGGCTTACACTCTGCCCCACACCTGGGATGCAGTCCTGCAGAAGCACCCCATTTCGTCCGACGGACAGCTGGACAGTAGGAGGCACCTTCCCCTGGCACCTGGAAAACCAGCACGCATCAGGGGGCACGGCCATCCCACCACCTCAGATGGGATGGAAAAATCCACATAAATCACCTAACAACACACGTCACATCAACATCACGTGACGCTTCTGATGAAGACTGCAGATCATTGGTAGTCAAAACTGTCACGGTACAAAAAATAACTCTATAGTCTGACCATAAGAAAAACTTACCTGAAAAAAAAAAAAAAAGTCAGTTAACATTTCTTATTAAGTATACAGTCCATACAGTTTATTCATTTAAGCACTACTTTACACCAGTCTACCACGGTATTATATTTTTACATTCCATTCCTATATTTTCACTTCTTTACTATTTAGGTCTGTCTATTTTTATGGCTATAATGTATAGATTCTTATTTTTTACTTTCATGATTTTCTTTTCAATCATTTTGCAAGAACATTGTTGAAGGGAGCAGTGGTGGAAGTTAGTAACGATGGGGCCCAGTGCAGGCTATTATGACTGGCCCTTGGGCTAATCAGATACAAAGCACGCATGCACACACTTAGATATGCAGACAAAATTAAGCGTATATATAAAGTACTAACCATGTGTTGGATTTTACAGTGCTACTCAAACTATTTTATTTGCGAAGTACAGAAAGTCAAAAAGAAAGTTATCAGAACCATGAAGGGTGCTGTGACAGTCAAAATTCTGAAACATAACAACAAGTACCTGAGTGCAGGGGCACTGTCCATTTCACTGTGGTGCTGTAAATGATGACCGCAGAATATTTCTGGTATTTTTAGTAAAATTACTTCATGAGTCAGGGCAACCACTCCGAAAACTGACCACCTCAATCAGCATACACAGTTTACCCACAAAAACACACGTACACAGTGAAACAGGTTCCCGGAGTGTATCTGGGCAATTAAATCAAAGGCAACTGGACTTAGTAATATGTCTATGAAGACGTTTCGCCTCTCATCCAAGGGTCTTCATCAGTTTATGCGTGTCTGACTAGACAAAATGTCTGCGTTTTAATTTCCTCTCCAAAACCACACAGTGCACCCCCAAGAAAGGAATAACTGAATACAAAAGAATATAATAAAAATAATAATAGCAACAAGGGAAATAAAGAGAATAAAGACACCGTGGAAAATCTTAATTCTCATATTACTTTTGAACAGAGAACACATATTAACTGTAATTACAAAATGACAGATCATAAAACATCCAACATCTGTAGCAGTGAACCAAGGGGATCCATCCACTGCACACATTCATGTGATGTCATGTCTCAAAGGTGATATGTATCCAATCCACTTATCCCAAAATCTCTTAAATTTATCCAGTTACAGTCTAAAAGAAAAGGCCAACTTTTCCATTACATGTATTCTGCATTACGTCAACCGAGTCCTCTGCTTTAGGTACCTCTGTCCTCACCCATTGTTTTAGTTATTGCATTTGGTTGGTGGACTGTGGAAACTGAATTGCTCCTCTGGGAATAAATAAAGTTTTTCTGATTCTGATTTTAGTTATAGTTTTCTTCCTTGTGGCTAACCTTATCCTAAACATACATCTATCTCCAGTACTTGTGAGTCTCATGTTTAATTTCCCCAAGTATAGAACCTAACATGTGAGTGGAATTGGCTAAAAGGCAATGGAGGGGCAGCTCCAGAATACATGGTAATGATCGGCTTTATTACGTCCACATAATCTCCAACACCTTGTATCTTGATGCTTTTTCTGCACTGGTGTTATAAAAAATCTTGTAATGTTTTTCCATCTGTATTCTCCCCAAGATGAGGAACAAGTTGTTTTCCACTGTTGCTCATTAATCTCTTCCCATTCACCTACTGATAAAGCAATGTTTTCCTCTTACTATCATCTCTCTTTTATATATACTGCGTTGTCTCCTTTTAATTCTTCCAATGTTGTATATAATTTTGAGATTAGCTTCCTGCCCAGATCTGATTTATATGCTGAAATAAACATTTTAGTCATTCCTATCTCCAATCCCTCTAAATTTTCCCCTCTTATTGTTTTCTCCATATAGTGCCTCAATTGTAGATATCTGTGAAAGCCCTGATTGAGTTGATCATACTTGTCCTTAAATTCTTGAAAGCTTTTGAGGTTTTTTTTTTTAAAAGCTCCCAGTATATTGTGGGGCCCCTCCCCCATGTTTTAAACCTTATGGGCCCTATTTTGACAGTTTAAAGCGCAAGGCGCATTAGGCGCAAGGCGCATTAGACTGTGTCCAAGTCGACTTTTGCTATTTTGACGGCGGAAGAACGGTCACTGTGCTGGGCGCAAGATCTAAAAGGGTTGGACTTACTCTCTGAATTAGTCATGGGTGTGTTATGGGCGTATCATTCAATAACCCAATCAAGTCAGACCCCCACCCTGAAATGTTGTCTGTGAAACAATGGAAGTTTTTCCCCAGACTGGATGTAACCACTTGTGTA
>JAPQLA010000011.1:1784234-1794529 GCA_029822935.1 Naso vlamingii
TACTCGCCTGTGAAGCACTTTGGTGCAAACACCTTTTGCTTTTTAAAGTGCTATATAAATGAATTAAACTTAAACTTTATTGTTGCTGTTAAGTTCCCAGAGATGCAAATTCAAACAATGCAGGAACTGTATGATCTTATTAGCATTTGCAGCGGCAAAAATGCAAAAATGACAACAAGACAAAGGCCTTCGTCAGTCTTTGCCTATGGTAATTCTCAATGCCTATGTGCATTTTCAGGTTAATTGGGCAACCCATCGAGGATGTTTTTTATTTATTATTTATTTATTTATTTATTTTTACTCTCTTTATTTATAATAGGATGAGTCAGTGTTTTTCCCCTGTGAATGAATTTTCCAGATTTGAATACTATCAGACTAGATTTTAACCGGGCCTTTTGCCTTTCAGATTCTCTCTACTAACATTGCTGAGACGAGCATCACCATCAATGATGTGGTTTTTGTCATTGATTCAGGAAAGGTCAAAGAGGTACAGTAACTGCTGAAAAAAATTTATGCATGAATTATACAAAGCCTAACAATGAATAGCATTTCATACACAGGATTAGTAATTGACCAAAATGTGTCTTTTTTTGCCCCTCAAAGAAGTCTTTCGATGCTTTCAGTCATGTATCCATGCTAAAAACAGTTTGGATCTCGAAAGCCAGCGCTTTGCAAAGGAAGGGAAGGTAACGCGAAAATGTCCATTTTCATTCATTTTCATTCATTTCATTTTCATTTTTTAGATTTCCTTAAAGTTAAATGCCACCTGATATAGTGTGCTACTGACTAAATGTTAAAGATATTACCCGCTAATATTAATTTTCTAATGAATCCATTGAATACAGTGAGGTCCGGAAGTATTTGGACAGTGATGCCGTTTTTGTAGTTTTACTTCTTTACACTGCCTCAAGGGATTTGAAATGAAGCTGTCTATATGTTGATAAAGTGTAGGCTTGTTAATTTAATTCAAGGGTTTTAGCAGAAATATTGCATTGGCAGTTTAGGAAATACAGTGATTTTTAGACACAGTACCCCCAGTTTCAGAGCATCAAAAGTAATTGGATGCTTAATTTAATTCAATTTTATTTTGTTTTATTCAATACTTACACGTAATTTTAAACATTGGGATTATTGTTCAATATTTGGAGAAAAATCTGTTCCCGTCAAGACTGTTTCCTTCCTGTAGATGCATACCAGGCTTTTACTGTCACCTCCTTCAGTTGCTGTTAATGTGTGTTTTTCTGCCTTCATTTTTGTCTTCTGTACAAGCAGACAAAATTGAAAGAACATAATCTAGATCTCTCGGTCCTCATTAACAACATACCAATTTCCCTTTCCCAAAATCTTTGAAAAAGTCATTTTTGAACCACTGTTATGGCACCTGGTTCCGATCTGCATCTTTGAAAAATTCTGATCTATTTTTAGAGCTCTTCATAGCACAGAAACTACATTACTGAAAAAAACTAATGACCTCCTCCTAGCTGCTGTTTAAGTAACTGTTCTGTCGCCTTGCTCCTAGATCTAACAGCAGTCTTTGACACAATGGACACAATATTCTTATTCACAGGTTAAACAAATGGTTGGGGTCTCTGGTTCAGCTTTTGACTGTTTTTTTCTTCATATTTATTCATCATGTCCTTCAGCGTCTCTATTGGCAACTCATCCTCTTCATCAGCCCCCATCCCTCTATGGTGTCTCTCAAGATTCCATACCTGGTCCAGTGCTCTTTTCCATCTCCGTGCTTCCGCTTGGCCACATTATCCAAAAACACATTTCTTTCCATTGTTATGTGGATGATACATGAATCTACCTCTCCCTAGAGCCTTGTGACTACAACAAACTAACTGATCTCAGTAATTGTCTTCTAGACATCAAATACTGGAAACTTTCTACAGCTCAATGAGAATAAAACTGAAGTTATTTTATTTGGACCACAGTCCAGAGTCTTTTCGGGTTCAGGTTTGAAATTTGACAGACAAATCAATCATGTAGTTAGATTAAGTTTCACGTAGCTCCACATTATTTCCAAATTGTCATTATTTCTCTGTACTTCTGACCTTTAGTCATCCATGTCCTCATAGCCTCCCACCTTGATTACTGTAATTCATTATATTTTGGTATCACTCAGCCCTCTTTTTTTATCTCCAACTTGTCCAAAACACAGCAGTAAGATATCTGTCAAGATCAAGGAAGAGCAACCACATTACTCACATTCTCGGCTCCCTACACTGGTTGCCTGTTAGGTACAGTATGGATCTTAAAATCCTGATGGTCTTGCTCCACTCTACATCTCAGAGCTCCTGTCACCATATCGCTTTGCCGCTGCAAAATTGTGGAATTCTCTTTCACTCTGATTCTCCCCTAGGCTTGAGAGGTTCAAGAGTCAACTTAAAACACACTTTTACTCTCTAGCTTTTAACTATGCCTTACTCTTTGTGTTGTCTCCACGTTCTTTTTCTCTTGTAGTGTGTTTGTCTTCTTTTTTGTTTGCTGTTTTCTTCTGTGTGTACTTCAGAGCAGTTTGAACAGTGTTGTCTGTAAAGTGTTACATAAAAAAAGATGACTTGAGTTCTGTAAGTGAAGTGCCATCCTAGTCTTGCCGCATTTTGCTGAACATGAGCTGATAGTATAGCCCCATAATATAGTCATAATTCACCCTGGTACCTCTGTCAGACTCAAATCATCAAGAAAGACCAGTGACCCAGTTCCACTGACAGCCGTACATGCCCAAGCCATAACACTGCCTCCACCACAGATGATGTGGAATGCTTTGGATCATTCTGAGGACATCTGTCCAAAGAATCTTATTACAGAGCTGGGCAGGCATTTTCAGATGTTTTCTGGGAAATTCAATCTGGCCTTCCTGTTCAACACAGTTACCTGTGCTTTGCACTAGAGCCCTGCATCGGGTTGGGTCCCGCGGGACTCAGCGCAAATCTTGCGGAGGCAGGGTTTTTTTTTAAGTTGCTGCAGGCAGGATTAGGCGGTCAAAAAACCCTGTGGGTCCAGCAATTTCCCGCACAATCCCGCAATGTATCTGTTTATTAATAACCTATTGAAGAGAAGTGACTAAGCCCTGGCCTGTGCCTGTGGCAGTATTACTGTCTGTGATGCTGAAATTACTGTCCCTGTCATTCTATTTGTATTTGCACTGGGTCTAAAATGAAAGCATTGTGCTCTGTGCACTGGAGCATATTATTGTCACTGAGATCCTCGTTCTCGCGGCCCAGATAAAAATAACGTCTTGGCGGTCAGCAGTCGTGGCGGTCGGAAAGCAACTGCAGGAGACGCAGAATGAAACCATCACAGGACCGAGTGGTAATGGACAAAAATCCACCAAGAGCGCGGGGGGGAATTAGTCCCGTGCAGGGCTCTACTTTGCACCTTGTAAACCCTTTGTATATGGATTCATGAATCCATCCTTAACTGTAGAATTTGACAAATGACACACCTACCTACTTCAAAGTATTCTTGAATTGGATGGATGTAATAGGGCTTTTTTTGCACTAAGGAAAGAATTCTCTGATCATCCACTACTTTAGATGTCTTTATGGTCTTTAGGCCTTTTGGTGATGGCGAACTCACCAGTGCATTTCTTCTTTTTTAGGGTGTACCAAACTCTTAATTTTGCAACTCCTGAAGTTTCTGTCTAAAAGATTTGCATTGTTTTTTCAGTCAAATAATGGCCTCCTTCCATTGCCTTGAGACCTCTGTGGACCACATGCTAGATCCAAGGACCAGTTACCAAATTCAATATTTGGAATCTATTCCATACTTTCTGTCTGCTTAATTTGTCATGAAATAATGAGGGAATAGGCCACAACTGGCCATACAAGTGTAGTCAAATATCAAGTTACTTTTGAGCTTCTCAAAAAGTAGAAACATGTATAAAAATGTCTCTTATTCCTTAACAGTTAATGTAATGTTTTTCGTAAACCCATTGTACTAAAGCTAAAATGCTTCACATCAATTACATCTTGATTGCTTCATTCAAATCCTCATTGGTGGTGTAAAGAGGCAAAATTTAAAAAAAAAATTGTCACTGTCCACATTCTTCTGGACTTAACTGTGTGATACATGTACACAGAGCTGGGCGCTGCAGACCAGGGACTTGCTTTCACCTCTATAGTCGGCTGAGATTCGACAACATGCTGGAATTCCAGGTTCCACAGCTGCTGCGGATGCCACTACAGGTAGTTAAAGGCACACATACACTTCAACTTTGATCATACGTCAGGGCATCTTTTTTTATTGTTATTAGCTTACATAGGCATAGATGTAACTCTACACCTTTTTCTTCATGTAGTATAGATCTACGAAGTCCACAAAAATGCTACTTTGAGATCAACAAATCTTTGTTGAATCACAGAAACAAAAACAAAAGAAACCTCTGTGTTAAAAAAAACATCTATCCTGTCTTCATGTTCTTACGCTACTTTTGCTGCATCCGGACTAATTTTCAGTTTAATTTTTACAATCAAGGCTGTGCTTCAGTGAGCAAACTCACATGGGCTATGTAAAGAATGACCTACTCTTATCCATGCTATCAGGTGATTTATGACTGATCGTGCTTTACCACAGACCCACCCTGTTGAAAACATAAAAATAAACCTATATGTTATTCATATCAAGTTTGGAGACCAATTCAGTGATAGCGCTGTACTCACTGCACAATTTTTCAGTCATGGTCTTCTTAAATTAAGTACTGTACTAACCATCTATCTCAAAATACCTCATGTTTACTTTTTAGATTTTCTAATACCGTTTTTTGTCGTCTGTGTTCAGACGATAGAACATCAGATCAGATTTCCACACAGTCAGAGAAATTACAAGCCCAACATTTCCTGCTCTTAGTGCTCTTATGAATTTAAAGTACCAGAGAGTATCTCTCCTGTCAGGCTGCTAACAGCACAGTTAATAGAGCCAGCTATAGACATAAATGGCCTTTGGTGAAATAAAGAAATGCTGTTGATCCTGCATTGCTCTATGTGCATGGATACAGCCAAAAAAACAGGGTTTTTTTTTTTTAGGAGTTTTCATATTTTTCTGTCAAACCACTTCACTGCAGGTTTCAGCTTCTCTCATCAGAATTTTTTCAACAAGTACGCTAGCTAATATAAAACATATTAATGGTTGGTCTCATTTTGAATTCTAATTAAAATGTAATACCTGCATTTTTGTAAACTAATATCTGTTTTACTCTCTTACTTAATTCCATGCATGAAACTCACCAAACTTTGCATACAATTTATGCTAAACTTCATCAACTAGCTTTATGTGATAAAAGACCTGATGGTGGCATTACAGCAACCAAAATTCTAAAATTAAAAAATTAAAAAATTCAGAAAAAATCAACCATACATGATACAACTTTGCAACTTACACCACCATGTAGCCCCAGTTGAGCAGAAACTTTTCACTGCTTTGATTTGACAGCAATTTTGAAGTCCATCACTCTGTTTTTTTTTTTTCAAACTCTGTAAAACTAAGTAAATCCCAACTCCTCCCACATTTTTTGCTCAATTGACACCAAACTTGCTGAACTGTGCCCTGTGCAAATTGTCCTAGTGGATTTTTGATTTATCAAAATTGAGCCCACTGTGCATTAAAATGTTCTACTGTATACAGTGGTCTCTGATTGTGGGATTCACAGTGTTGAGTCACCCCGGATTTTTTAGAGGATCAACAAGCTTGAGACTTGCTTTCAGAGTCAGAGGTTGTGAGTTTGAATGTCCTACTTAACACCTATTAGGGATAGGCATGATTAATTGATGATCGATAATTGATCTTTAAGGATTTTGTCAATCATGTAAAATGTTTATCAATCAAACAAAAGTATGAAGTAGAGTGCAATGAATTTTACTATGTGACAGCGATGAGACGTCTTACCAGTGGGGAGCGATATTTACCTAGTTTTGAGGTACTGTCATGGTTGTCCTAGATAGCAATTGTAAACATTATGATGTTAAGGCGAAGTTTGGTGTAGGACCATTTTGAACTAAAAATAACAAAGTTTCTGTAAACACTGTTAGGCCGTGTATAAGTACACCATGACAACGATCACAATGATGTACCACTTGAACAAAGTACATCCAACCCCGGTTAACCATCACCTCAGTCTTAGCACAGAAGAACCACGACGCACAACAGTAGATAATTTTTTTAATGAAGTTATTATCATTAGATATGGTTGTTTTTTGGAATTTTTTGTCGGCGACTCAATTGAGTTAAGAGCGTTGTAGCGTTGGCTCATTGATATGTGGGGGCCCCAGCTGCTTTTACGTTAATATTACGTGCAACGTGTATCTCTTTTGTGTGTAGTAGAGATCAGACTACACAATATCAGACCAATAATAGCCCGAATGAGAGGACGTTGGGCGTCGGGTAGGCTCAGAAATGATCAGGAAACAATCGATCTGTCATCTCGCGTTGTGTGTTATAATGGATGACAACCGACGCCACATCTATGACGCCTCACGACAGAAAGATTAGCATATTTGATTTTTTCTTTACCTCCCTTGAAGGCTTGTCAGTAGTAGTAGTAGCAGTAGTCAGCTTTCTTGCCGGTGACGCCATGCATGTCGTGAACTGCAAATGACGACTGATCGGGAAGCAGTGCTTAGTCTGTCATGTCTCTCAGTCACAACATGGCAAGAATTTATGACTGTAATCTCCTAATCTGATACAGTGAACAGTTAAACAGACAAAAATATCTTTTAGTCTGACCTCGGTATAAGTTAAACAGTTGAACTTTAACTGCCTTGTCTACAAGGATTTTTATTGGACTATAGGTTCTCTTTGGAGTAAAGGTTTAATTGAGGAAAAACTTGCTGTTTTTTGAATTTTTTGCCAAAGGCATTTTTAACATAAAAAGTAATGATTAGATTGTTAAATGATCTTTAATTTTCCTGCTAATCAATCAAGGAAATTTCTTCAAATGCCAGTCCCTACCACCTACCAATGCTCACTTAAACGGTAGGCTTGTACTTTGGGCATACTCAACATGGTAAGCACAAGCGTCTCTGTTCGGCAGTTCTGCTGATAAAACTCTTGTGTATTTTTCATTTTTCTCCTTTTCATCTTCACCCTCCTCTTCTTTTTTTTTCCTCAAATGCTCGGCCCTGATCCATTGCTGCGCAGAAGCTATAGTTGTACTTATTAAAATTTCAGTATCTGTTGATTTTTTTTTAACACTCAGAATTTTTTAACTTTTTAGCTTAATGTGCTGTTTTAGTGTAGCGTATTGAGCAAGCTGCAACAAAGCAATAATTGCATGCGGACCACAATGATCAAAAGAAGGGGAGAAGGTAATGCAGCTGGTGGGTTTCTAGGAATATTTTGCTGATTCTTTGCATTTTCAACTTTTAGGCAATAGATATGTGGTGGCTTATTTATTTTAAAAAGCCTGAAGGTGAACTGAAAAGTAATTGAATGATTATCCTTTTAGTGTACAGAGAATGAAAATAAAAACAGCTAATTTACAGGAAACCATTAAGATTTGACCAAGGTTTCAACTTCTCAATGGTATGCTTCCATTTTGTTAAACCTGAACTTTGGCTATCTTCAAGTATCAGATTTTTTTTTTAGTTGTGACAGTTAACGGTTTCAAAAAAGTAACATCCAGTCAAGTCAATTTTGTTTATTCAGCGCCAAATCACAACAAAGTTGTCTGAACATGCTTTTCATATAAAGTAGGTATAGACCATACTCTATAATTAAAATGTATTAAGTTTATTTGAACCCAACAACTGTAAGCAGTTCCCCCATGAGTAAGCACTAGGTGGCAGTGGTGTGGAAAAACTTTGATTTAACTGGCAGAAATTTCGGAACAGATCCAAGACTCAAGGTGGGCAGTGATCTGACAGCACTGGTTGGGTTGAGAGGGAAAGAGAAAAAGAAAGTGGAAAAAGGGGTTAAAAACACGTGATACTAGAAGGCAGTGCATGTTACTTGAGTCTATACAGTGTAATTAGGTTAACCTGGGTAAGCAAAATTTCCTCTTTCAGGATGCAATAATATGTCATGTTGTCTGTCTAAGGAACTGTGTCTGCAGACCAAACTTCTGGCTCCTTCCATCTGTCCAGTAACTGAGTTCTTGTCCAGAGCCCCACAGCCTCCTCCTGCACATGCCATCCAGAATGCTGTTCAGATGCTAAAGGTAACAAGTACCAGCATAAATACTCCTGTAATTTTCTGTCATTGACCAAGCAGTCAGAGCACCAACAACACAGGTTTTAGGTTTAAAAAGGTGGGTTTATTTTTCCCAAAAAATACATCTAACAAAGCAAAAAACTGAAGGCAGTAGAACTAGGGTTAAAGACCCCTTAAGAGGTCAACAAAATATAGCGTGACAGTGTTAACCACAGAATCAGAATTAAATTGTGGTGGATGTTGTTCTAGGGGGGCTGCAGGGTGAGGTTGTGGTTGACATGTAACATGATGAAAAAAATAGGCTTTATATTTACTCCATCAGCACTTTATTGGTTTTGAGTCTGTCTGTACTTTAACATACTTTAAACGCACATTCACTTTGTCTTTTGTTCTAACTGTCTGCAATTTAGCAGCTAATTTACATCCAAAGTCCTGTGCTCTTCCTACCTTTGAGACAACAGGAAGCTCCTCTTCTTCATTGTTTTTTTAATGGACTAAAAGCCATATTGCCACCCACTGTGTCAGAATTTAACAACATGTTATTCACTGACGTGCTTTCTGAGGGTTTGAATAGGATAGGCAACTCCACAAATAGAAAATCAATATGTGGTGGACAGTATTGATATTGTGGCAACCTGCCACAAATAAATTAATGTTTGGAAAACACTGACAATTACGTATGTAACTGCAGTTCTATGTATTCTGGATGACTGCCAGAGGAAGTGCTTTAAGCACTGGATGCTTTCATCTCATGCATGCACAGATCGAGTACTTATACCGACAAAATCAGGTGTGACCCCTGAACAACCAGAGAACATCTATATCTTCTGGTGTCGCCAGAGGATCCAGTTGGAACAGATCCTCTGGTGAAATCTGGGAAATCCGAGGGACAGAGAAATCTGGCAGTCATCCAACATTCATAGAACTACAGTTATATACATAATTCTCATTCTGTTTCATTCTAACGTACTACCAGAGGTGGTGCTTTAAGCACTGGATGACTTATACCAGAAAAAGGTCACAAGGAATCCTTACCAAATTAAGGGCTTGAAGCCATGGATAAGACAGCCATTGCCACAGCATGAGGAGCAGCAACACTGACCCTGTAGAACCAAGCAAAAGTTTTTGATGAAGACCAGATGGCAGCAGCGCAAATGTTTTGAAGAGGAATTCCCCCCCCGCCGTGTCCACCAACTGCGTAGAGATGGTTATTCACAAAACAGAAGCTGTAGAAAGCCATACGTAGAAATTCTGGCACAGACACGTGAGCAGCAGCACAGATCAAATGATGAGTACATCATCTTTGACTACAGTTCAGAGCACAGTCAGTGTCTCTCAGACAGTGACAGTGCTTCTGAATGTTTCGCAGTCTCCAGTCATCAAAATCTTTTCAGCCCACCCCCACACTTCATAGTTTGATTTGTTTTTATAGAGGACTCACTACTGTAAACATTAGTTTAGGACACCACACTTTGTTCCCACAGAACAAGGAATCACACATGTCCTCATTTGACATTAATTTACAGTATCACCACACTGACACACAGATACAATGATACAGTCATTTGGACAATAAATTTGACAAATAGTTCTAACATCCTTCTCAGTCACACCTGCCTAAGGGACCGAATTGTAAACTCTGCCACTGTAAGACTGACTACTGTTTCAGTAATCAGCATGGTCATCAGTCCAATGAGTGAACTTGAACATTCTTGAACAGTCCAAGAATGACTTTACCATTGCAGGTGCTACTTTCTAAACTTCACCCTAACCAAGCACAACACTAACCTTCCTTTTCTCACTGACCCCAAACAAAAACTGAGAAAATCAGGTTAGCTCCTTACACACTGCCATTGTTGTTTTTCATTTCAGTTTTGTTTTGTATAACTGTCTATGCTTAGCCAAGATAGATAGTTGTGACCAATGCCCAGTTGGTTACCATAGTGCCCAGATGTAACAATTTGAATGAACTAACGGATGAACTCCTTCAAACTATGGACTATACTTATGCAGTTGTTCTCAGGATCAAACATCAAGTTATGACCTGAGATCAAAAGGGAGGATGTGTGGATCCACAGATGAAGACGTTCATTTTGGGGATTTCAACAGGACTGTTTTTGAATAAACATGTTTCTCATCTGCCA